>PVJX010051918.1:0-10136 GCA_004027295.1 Dolichotis patagonum | reverse complement strand
CAGCGCTGGGGGCTCCACGATGACGTTCCAGATGTGCCACAGAACACTCGCCTGAGGAGGCCAGGCAGGAAGTCTAGGGGTAACAACATGAGTCTCAGCATTTACAGAGCTTTCCCAAATCGCGAGGCTCTTATGGGAGTATCTCAGGTCACTCCCCTTGCCCTCAGAATAGCCAAGGTAACTGAGGTTCAGAGAGTCACATCGTCACTGGGTGTTATGGATTGAAAACTGATGGTCAACTTAACACCAGCTGAATTAAATCAGCATGGTGCTGAGCGTAGATGTTCCACCTGAGGAAAGTTGCCAGCATAAACAGAGATGTGGAAAAGAGTTAGGCAATATGGGTTCTCCTAAGTGTTACTGTTCTGAGCCATTGGTTCTCCTGGAAGAGCTCGTCATGACTAGCTCCCCCAATATGAATTTGGCCACTATCATCAGAGGAGCTCGGGACCTTGTTGGTGAGAGTGGTGTGGTTCACTTTGGGGGAGCTCTGGTCCTTACATTGAGCATTGCTTCCTGGCTCTGGAGGGGAAGATGTGTGCTGTTTAATCTCAGGAGAAGCTTGTCACGCTGACTTTCTGGCATGTACTGGACTGTTCTTATCATTGGAGGAGCTCAGGACTTCTTTGTCACTGAGGATGGCTGTGGTGCTTTTCAGGACAGCCCTGATCTTTGTTGTGAGTGTGACTTCTTGGCTCCAGCGTAGAACCCTCAACTTACCAGCACAGCTCCTTCACCCCGCTGGCGTAGACTTTCTAACTTCCACCGCTGTCCTTTGGGCCTTCCCAGTGCAGATCCATAAAACAGACTGGCGTGAGTCCTTGTAGGGTCTAGACCTCCAGTTGGACTCCTGGGAAGCATTGTCATGGGCTGTAGTCTTCATCTGAACTCATGCAGCGCATTTCGGTGGGATCCAGGCCCTTGGCTGAATATTCTGGGTCTTTAGTGTTGTGGACAGATTCCCTGTACTTTCTTGTGTTTAACTCTGGGTGACCATCATAAAATAATAGTATAAATTCTGTATCCTGATTGTAACTGTTCTCACAACCCCTAACTACAACACTGGGCGATGAAGCGTGAGACCACAGGCTTACTGACTTCAAAAGCTTCCACATAGCTGAGTGTGGTGGTGCATACCAGCAATCCCAGCATTCAGGAAGCTGAGGTAGAAGGCTCACTGCAAATTCAAAGCTAGCCGGGGATTTAGCTCAGTGGCATAAGTGCCTGCCTGGCAAACACAAGGTCGTGAGTTTGATCCCTGGGAACCAAAAGGAAAACAAAAAAAAAAAGCTCAAAGCCAGCCTAAACTATATAGTGAGACCCTGTCTCAGGGCTGGGGATTTAGCTCAAGTGGCGTAAGTGCCTGCCCGGCAAGCATGAGGTTGTGAGTTCAAACGCTGGTACCAAAAAAAAAAAAAAAAAAAGAGAGACCCTGTCTCAATAAAACAAAACAAAAACAAGAAAGTAATGAAAGTAAAAAGGGGGTGGGGCTGTAGCTTAGGATGAAGACCCTGGATTCAATCTCTAGCACTATAGAAAACAAACAAACAAACAGACAAAACCCTACACCAGACTGAATGACTGTCAGACCCAGAAGTGAATGCTGTCTTTTCAGTCCTTGCTGCAGGTGGGAGGGTTCACCTTTGGTCAGGTTCGGCTGAGGGAACTGCAGCTTTCAAATTCCTTGTTAGGTCAGGGAGGTGTGTGGGTGGTCCTTGTGTCCTTCTGGAGTAGAAACTGAGGAAACCCAGGAAGGTGAAGGAACCGGCCAGGGAGTGGCCCCAAGTGGTGTCTGGGCATGGATGGGAGTTTGGAAACAGCCCAAAGTGACTTGGAGCACTGTTGACTAAATGCTCGTCCTGCATGTAGGGTTCATAGGCGGGTTCCCAGGTGTTGAGAAACTTCTCTGTCTGAACAAATCTGCGCCCTTGTGACTTGGCCCTGTGGCTGCCATTTGAATCTCCGGAGGCAGAGAACTGACCTCTTTACTACCCCTTTCCCACCCTCACTCCACTAAGGAGCCTGGTGATGTAGTTACCAGCTGGACCGATCACCAAAGACTTGTGAGGGTTGCCGGGTGAGGGTGCCTCCCAGTGCCAGATTCCTCTCACAGGAAGTGAAGGCACAGTCCACCTGGGCGAAGAGAGATGAGTGGCAGATGAGAAGGCCCCTCACTTCCTCTCTTCCACCCAGGTGGGGTCTCAGTTCAGAGTCCCAGAAGTAACAGCAGGGACACCGGCTGTCTCGGCCACCTGCCCAGGCGTGAAGGGCTCACTTCTTGGCCCAGTAGTGTGAAGCCTTGGCATCTGCAGGGCATGTGCTGGAAAGCAGTGCCGCAGTCGCCCGGGCTGCCAGGTGCTGGCTCTGCCTAGCCCAGCGCAAGCTGTGGCCTGGGGATGTGGAGTCAGAACAAGGAGAGGCTCCTCCCTGTGAGTGTTGTCTTGATTGCATGTAGGTTGTTAGAATACATTCTTCTGAACCAAAATGTAAACCTTTGTATAAAACAGTTGTGGTACAAAAAGAAATCTAACCTTCCAGTGAGCTCCTATCTGCCTCATCCAGAATTCTGAGAGCTAAAGGAAGCTTATTGGTTGCTCTCTTTTTTTGGGGGGGTCTTTTTGAGGCAGGTTTTTGTTATGTAGTTCAAGCTGGCCTTGAACTCACTTTGTAGCCTAGGCTGGCCTCAAACTTGCAGCAGTCCTCTTGCCTCAGCCTCCTGAGGCTTGGGATTACAGGCATACACTACCATGCCTGGCTCTTTTCTTTCATTCTTTCTTTCCTTTTTTTTTCCTTCATCATTGGTAGTATTCTTGCCTTGCTTCTGATAACTATTTTCTTTTTCTTTCTCTTTCTGCCCCCCTTCAATGCTGGGTACTGAATCCAAGGTCTCAAGCATGTTAGATAAGTAACTGAGCTACATTCTCAGCTCCTAATAAAATTCTGAGTGCTCATCTAATATAATTTAGCTGTGGGGGGACACTTTGACGCTTGCAAGTCTTAGCTGGGAATATGCTGAGTGGGACGTCCTCTGGGCCCCCTCTGCTGCACAGGGCTGATAGCAGTGGGGGCTGTCTCTCTGTGCAGCTCCTCAGCAGCGAGTCCACCCCTGGCCACACCCGACTGCGTCTGACTCTTTGCATCTCTCTATAGTTTAGCCCCTCCAGTTGTCTTTTTTCCTAAGTGCAAAGTTCCCCAGATGCTCCATTCCAGGCTCTAGTCACAGGATTTTTGTTTTTTAATTGGTACTGGGGATCGAACTCACAACTGCGAGCTTGCAAGGCGGGTGCTTATGCCGCTGAGCTAAATCCCCAGCCCCATAGTCACAGACTTTTTAATCTATTGTTGTCCTCTTCGTTCTCCTCCTGTGGCTGCCCCATCCCTCTCCCCTCAGCTCAAGGGCATCCTTGAGACAGCAAGGGATAAAGGGAGGGAATTTCGAGCCAAGAACAAGATGCAGTTGTAGTGATTTCCACAATGGATTACCATCTGTACAGTTTAGCAAGCGCTTCCACGGGCATAGTTTCATTTGGTCTGTCCTCAATACAGTCTTGCATGTTGGTTAATTTTATGTGTCAGCTGGACTGGTCCTGGGGTGCCCAGGCATTGGAAAGCATTTTGGCAGTGTCTAGAAGAGTGTTTTCAGAATTCGGTAAACACCTAATTGATGGATGGTGTAGAGCAAGCAGATTGCCCTTCCCAGTGTGCCGACCCTCATCCAGTCAGATCAAGGCCTGTGAAGCACTTTAGTCAGAAAGGTTCTTTCAGGCTAATGCCATGGACCTAGGATACCAGCTTCTTTCTGTCTTTGAACTTGGGACATCAGATTTCCCTGGGCCCTGAGCTTTTGAGGCTTTGAGCTGGTGCTGCATCACAGACCCTGCTGGGTCTTGGCATGCTGACAGACACATCCGGCTGCTCCTGTGACTTGCCAGCCTCTGTTACTCCATGAGCTGATTCCTTACATTGTAACACACACATACCACTGTTCCGGTTCTCTAGAAAATCCTGACTGCTGAAAACAACATGCCCTGTGGACATCACTATTACCCCTGCTTCACACACAGATGTTTCAGAGACGGAGCACACTGAGCCCAGCCTTGAGAAAGTTTCTCTAACTTGCTCAAGGGCGGGGTTGGCATCCTTGATGGAGGACCTGAAAGGCACAGTTAATTCCTTCAGGTCTTCTTGTCTCTGTGGGGACACCCACCACTGCCGCCTTTCCGAAGAAGCACAGGATTCTCTGTGAGGACCTAACCCCAGGCTACTCCTGGGCTCAGGTCTGCGGAGCCCATCCCCTGAGGAATCCGAGAAAGCTGTGCTTGGCTTCCGGCTCTGCCCTGGGTGACAGTTTGTTCTCCAGATAATGAGTCACTGACACCCTCTGAGGGGCACTGATCTTGCTCACATCTTTTCCCTTCCTCCCTCCCTTCTCCCATGCTTGGGACATTCTGTAGCTCACTGGGGCCGGAGGAAGCAGCAAGCGATGTCACCAGGCCTCTTCTCCAGCAGGGCGGTTTATGGTGACGCTTTCCCAGGGTGCAGGTGGACTGATGTTCACAGGTGAGGTAAACACGGACACCGGCTGTCCCTGGTCCTGCTGCCTCTTTCCTTTTACATAATTGAAAATAGTCAAGAACCCACATTATTCCATTTTGTTATCAAGCTACACCAAGAACTGTGTTTCTTGTCTCTTTGTACATTCCTTTCTCGCTCCAGATGATCTCCTGCCTGCAGGTTTATTTCCAAAACAAGTTCGGAAAAGGCGTGTGGCCCACACATTTTGGTCTGCTGTGGTTCCCAAAATGTTTTGGAGATTCTTTGGGGGAGGAGACAGGTTAGCTTCTTCTTGGCTGCGTTGTCCTGGTGTGATGGCAAACGCATCCTCATTTTTAGATGGTGGAAAGAGAAAGAGAGAGAAGAAAGGAAGGAAACCATGGAAGAACCCATCGGCAACGTAGCATAAATGGAGGAATATCGATGATGATAATTTTGAAGGAATGACTTGTATTTTTCAGATAATCTACAAACTGGGCTGCCAGCCCGCCAGGAATAGGGGAGCAATGAATGCAGCAAGCCACATACCAGCTGCAAGATTATGTGAATTCCTATTTTTCCATTCTTAATATTTGAAAACACTTTAACACGCTTGCTGTTAACAATTCTCCTTCTTGCCGCAAGCATGTGGAGAAATAGGTCAGTGACGGATGGACTGCTCAGAAGGGTGGGCTGCTGGACCGAGTGGACAGCAGGAGGAATTGTCTTTGAGAGGCAGCCCCACTGAGGACCTGCGGCGTGGTCCACAAGCGTGCAGATGGAGTCACTGGGAGCGTGAAAGAGGCTTCCCACAAGGTGGGAGCCTGGGGGAGAAATCTGAAAGAAAGGCAGGTGGGGGCGTCCATCCAGCGGCCTGTGATGTAATGTTCCCCCTGGTTAAAGGACATTCATCTATGAGTTATTATCCAGGCTATTGTTTGCATCAGAAGTAACAGCTGTGACAATGCACACACAAAGGCCAACCCTGGGGATGGGAAGGCTCCCGTCACCTCATGCATCTGGTCAGGCTGGAAGTGGAAAGGAGTAGATGAAGTCTGTTACTAATCCAAACATGTTTCAGCTGGCAGTGGAGGGGAGGGTACTGTGAGAAACCCATATGGAACCAGTCCTCTCCAGGCCCCAGACAAGGACACCAGCTCATGTCTAAGGTGAACACACACAGGTAAGGCACTGGGAGCTCATCACAGCCCGGAGTGTGAGGGCCAAACACGGCAAGTGGGCACTTGCTCCTTCTGAGCAGAGGCCCCCTTTAGGGCCCAGAGCAAGCATTGTGTGACCAGAAGCCAGACCCTTGGCTCTCATTTGGAGCATCTATGCCCTCCAACCTGAGAGAGGTATATAGCAGTCTCACAACCCTTGCTGCGGGGGATGAGAAGTCTGAGGACCCACCCTCAGCAGTGTTTCATTCATTCATTCATTCATTCATTCATTTCTATCATGTCTTCCAGAAGATTTTTTGAGCACTTAAGTACATAGCATGTGTTGCCATGCACGGGGGATGAGAATGTAAGGTTTGGAGTCAGACCTTGATAACTGAATCCCCCTGAGCCTTGATTTCCTCATTTGGAAAATGGGTACCATTAAAACTGTCCTTAAAACACACATAGTGAGTGCTCCAGGAAAGGTGGCAAGAGAGAGTGCGGGCCAAGCCCTGAAGACATTCCTGGTGTCTCAGGGGAGCCAGACTCACCAGCTCCTCTCAGTGTGTCCACAAGTTGGCTGAGCAGCAGAAGGAGGCAAGACTCATGGTATGTGTGCCAATGTGTGCCCTGCCACTTACTAGCTGGGTGGCAATAAGCAAGTCCTCAGATTCTCTGGAAGAGCTAGAGCTTTCTTTTTTATAAAATGGGAAAATGAAAGTAGCCCAGAAATATAGGGATATGAATTTGTGAATAGGAAGTAATAAATACGAAGCACCTGACAGTAACATCAATCAATTGTAGTATTTTTGAGGGAAGTCAGAGGAATCACAGAAGAGGTGAAATCTGAAACAGGCAGAGCATTAGAGGGCTCAGACACAGGGCTCAGGCCTGGCAATGGGGAGAGAGGGCACATGCGGAGTGAAGCAGTAGTGTGGGTCCCGTAGGGCAGCTCACACAGCAGCTCCTGCAGAAGGAGGTGGATTGGTGCATAAAGCTGAGAGGTCGGGAGTGGATACACTGAGATGCGAGGGATCAAAGATGTCCCAGGGAATTGGGTTTTCTCCTGCTCCAAGCAAGATTGGTCTTCCTCTGATTTAATTTTTTCTCAGTCTCCTGAAAGCTCCAACACATCCTTATTCCTGGGGTCACCAGGTGAGAAGGTGATGCCTCTCCCAGGAGTGCCAGCGAGAGCCTTATATGTCATTCATCCTGATTGGGTTCCATGCCCACTGGTAAGCAGTGCGTGCTCAGATTGGCCAGGCCTGTCACTAATGCTCAGCCCTGGTGGTGAAGGAGCCTCCCCAGAGACGCAGCAAGGCACAGGTACCAGGAGGGGAACGGTTGCCGGGCAAAGGAGCAGCAGGTTGCTATTACGGCCATGAGTGTACTATGCTTTTCAGGTGTGCCTCATTTGCCTCTCTGTGGTAGCTACTGTGACTTCCCGCTGTTCCTACGATGCTCTTGGTTCCTCCTCTCATTTAGGTCTTAAATGTCACTCACTCAGCAAGAGTTTTCCTGAATACTTCAGTCTGACCGCTTACCAGTCCACTTATTTAACTACAGAATGACCAAAATTGCATACTGTTTTCATTAATTTTTGTAAGGTAATATAACAGGAAATAAAAAATGACAGTTTTATCAAATGTATTCAACAATTTTTCTGTCGATGGTACATTTTAAAGCATCCACGGGGCTGAGGATGTAGCTCATTGGCAGAGGGACTGCCTAGCACGCACAGGTGAAGCATTCAGTGCACAGCACCGTGTCACACTCCGGAAGCAGCATCTGCCTCTTTCTGAATTCTCGTTGCATTATTGCCTTTCTCTGAACAACACGCTTACACTGTTGTGTTACCTTTCCTTTTTTTCTGTGGGTGGAATAATTTTAATAAAGTGTCTGCTTCCCAAGTGCAATGGTGAAGCTGTCCATGATGGACATTGGAATGGGCTTTTTTTTCAGGGTGGACATTTTGCTAACCCGTATTTTTCAATTACTTGATCTATTAGACTTAATTTAAATTGTAAATATCTTTTGGGGCCCACATTTTTTTTTTAAATTGCTACTGGGGATTGAACTCACGACCACACGCTTGCAAGGCAGGCGCTTATGCCACTGAGCTAAATCCCCAGCCAACCACCCTTTTTTTAAAATTGGGCCCACATGTTTTGAATAAATAACAAATGAGTTCCATACTGTTTGGTTCTGAAGGTGCTACTTATAATAATATTTTCCTCAAAAAATTAATATTTTACTCACTTTTTTTTGGTTTTTGTTCTTTCTTCACAGCAAGAAAACTCTGTTTATTCTCTATCAGTGGATACCAGCATTGGGTACTGGTTATGGTTCGTATATGTATCTCTTATTTTCTCATGGCCATAGATTTTATTTATTAAGGGTGTTTCCTCTGAGTTTTGTATCCCAGAGTGGTAGAATTTTTCTCCTTCCAGCATCTTGAATTCTATTGTCTTTTGAGTTCTACCATTTCTGTTCAGAAGTCAGCTGTTAGCTCTTCTTTTGAGTAAACTAGATTCTTTCTAAAGATTTGGTTTCTTGGTTTTTAGCAGTTTTTCAGTAATACGTCTTTGTTCAGGGGGTGCTATTTAATTTCCATGTGTTTATGAAGTTATCTTGGTTTCCTCTGGCATGGGTTTCTAATTTCATTGCACTGTGGTCTGATAGTATGCATGGGACAATTTCAATTCCTTTGCATTTACTTAAGTGTGTTCTATGAGCCAGTATAAGGTCTATTTTGAAGAACATCCCTTATGCAGCTGAAAAGAATGGGTATTCTGATGTTGTGAGGTGGAATACTCTATAGACATCTACTAAGTCCATTTGCTCAACAGTTTGATTTAGTTCTAATATTTCACTATTGATTTTTTTGTCTAGTTGATCTGTCTTTTCTTGACAGCGGAGTATTGAGGCCTCCCGATACATTTGTATTAGGGCTTATTTGACTTTTCATGTTTGTTACTAATTGTTTTACACAGTTGGATGCACTGCTATTTGTTGCATATATATGATTGTAATCTCTTCCTCTTGGATTGTTCCCTTTATGAGAATGTAGTGACCTTCTTTCTCTCTAATCAGTTTGGTTTGAAATTCACTTTGTCTGAAAATAGAATAGCTACCCCTGCTTTTTTCTGGGTTCCTGTTGCATGAAGTATTGTTTTCATCCTTTGAATTTCAGTCTGTGAATTTCTTTTTGAATTAAATGTGTTTCTTGTATGCAGCATATTGTTGGATCTTGCTTCTTGATCTATTTTGCCAGTCTTTTGATTGGTGAATTGAGACCATTAACACTGATGGTTATAATTGATACATATTGGCTTATCCTTGTCATGTTATTTTCCTGTTGTTGCTCCTCTTTTAATTCCCCTTTCCTCTAATTGTTTGCCTTCCTTGGTGGATTCCTTCTGTTGGGGTTCATGGAGCTGGAGTCTTTATTATCTCTTTCTAGAATGTCCTTCAGAACGTTTTTGCTGGTTTGGTGATCATAAATTTCCTCAGATGTTCTTTGTCATGGAAGTATCTTATTTCTTCATCAATTTTGAAAGATAATTTTGCAGGTACATTAATCTGGATTGAAAGTTGTTTTCCTTTAGAACTTGGAGTACTTCACTCCAAGCATTCCTTGACTTGGGAGTTTGTGCCGAGAAATCAGCCATAATTCTGATGGGCTTTCCTTTATAGGTGATTTGTTTCTTTTCTCTAACAGCTTTTAGGATTCTATTCTTGTGTTGAATTTCTGGAATCTTGAGTATGATATACCTGGATGTAGATTTTTTTTTATCATTGCTAATTGGAGTTCTATATGTCTCACTTATTTGTATGTCAAATTCTTTTTCTCTATCAGAAAAATTTTCTATCATAATGTCTGTAAAATTTTTAAAATGTCATTTGTGGTATCTCCTGCTGTTTCATTGGGTCCAATCAATCTTAGGTTATTCTTTGTCCTGTCCGCAGCTGCTGGATTGCTTTCTCATGGTCCCTTGCTAGTTTTGAGAAATCTTTCTTTTCTTGCTCACTAACTGCAAGCTTGTCTTCATTATCTGAGATCCTGTCCTCACATTGGCTTAACCTGCTTTGAATACTTTCAGTGGAGTTTTTATTCTCCTGGATATCAGCTTGAATCTGCTTTATAGATACCCTTGCTTTCCTATGCTGATTTTCCATAATTTTCTTAAGCTCATCTACTTTTTTGTCTGTATCTGCTCTAACATCGCTAAGCGTGGTGTGTATTTTGGTAATCTCTGCAGTTACCTGAGAGGTTACTTCTGATTTTATTTTTTCCAGAGCCTCATTCAATTGTTTGACTGTTTCTACTTCAGTGAGACCTGGTGGTGGGCTTTCAGATTGTCCCACCTCATTGCCCCCTTTATTTGTCATTGGTGAACTGGATATCTGGGGTTACATTTTGTTTAAGTATCCTCTCACTTT
>PVJX010051917.1:0-10139 GCA_004027295.1 Dolichotis patagonum | reverse complement strand
ATCACTCCTAAAATTCATCTGGAACCAGAAGAGACCTAGAATAGCAAAGGCAATTCTAAGCAACAAAGGCAAGGCAGGAGGCATCACAATCCCCGACTTAAAATTATACTACAATGCTACAGTGATAAAGTCAGTATGGTACTGGAATAGAAACAGACCCGAGGATCAGTGGAATAGATTGGAAGATACAACCACAACCACAAACTCACTGAACCACATCATCTTTGGTAAAGGGGCCAAACATGCTCGCTGGAAGAATGACAGTCTCTTTAACAAATGGTGCTGGAAAAATTGGCTGTCCATTTGCAGAAGACTAAAACTAGACCCATGTCCATCACCATACACTTAACTAAAATCTAAATGGATCAAAATCTAAATATTAAAACAGAAAAACTAAAACTGCTGGAAGACAAAGTGGGTAAAAACCTCAAATATATAGGGGTAGGAAGAGAATTCATGAACAAGAACCAAAGTACACGGGAAGTACTTCCCAGAATCAATAACTGGGACCACATCTTATTGAAGAGCTTCTGCATGTCAAAAGAGGTTTCCAGCAGAGTGAAAAGAAAACCCACAAATTGGGAAAAAGTCTTCATGGACAGTGCCTCAGACAAAGGACTTTTGTCTAGAACTTATAAAGAATTTAAAAAAATCAGACCCTCGAAATTCAAAGACCCAATCCAAAAATGGGCATCTGAAATGAATACACAGTTCTCAGATGAAGAAATATGAATGGCAAATAAATACATGAAAATATGTTCATCATCATTAATCATGAGAGAAATGCAAATTAAAACCACACTGAGATTCCATCTCACTCCAGAAAGAATGGCCAAGATAGAAAACACTACCAACAAAAAGTGTTGGAGAGGCTGTGGGGAAAAAGGAACTCTTCTGCACTGTTTGTGGGAGTGTCGACTGGTGCAACCACTGTGGAGGTCTGTCTAGTGATTCCTCAAAAAGCTGGGTTTGGATGTCCCATTTCACCCAGCTATTCTGCTTCTAGGCATATTCCCAGAAGAACTGAAAACATCATACCAGAGTGATATATGTGCACCCATGTTTATAGCAGCACAATTTGTAATAGCCAGATCTTGGAAACAACCTAAGTGCCCATCAACTGAGGAATGGATAAAAATTTAGTGGCATTTTTATACAATGGAGTACTACTCAGCTATAAAGAATGATCACATCGAGATATTTATAAATAAATGGACATGACTTGAGAACATTCTCTTAAGTGAAATAAACCAAACTCACAAGGGTAAATACCATATAATCTCCCTAATATGAGATTTGATAAGAGTATATAAGACTTTATGGTAAGCATGAGTCCCCATCTCATAGCTTCAAGTCTTTCAAAATTTTAAATCATCAGTTGTAATGGTGTTATCCTGTTTTGTTTGATTATATCATACGTGATGATATGAACAGCTGTTTTGAAGAAAACATTATGATAGCTATTGCTGATTTAATATTATCCTTCTTAGAAGTCCTACGATGCTTTTTTTGTTCTACTACCGTTGGTTCTATCTAGCACATTATGTCTTATTGGAATTTGAATATGTGTGATAGTTCAAACAAATATTGTTTTCTTTTTTATCAAAAATGAGATATTATAGTACCCATTGATCATTTTCTGTTATTCGGTTCAGAAAGCCCTGGAATTCTTTCACTTTATGCATGGCTTTATACTATCGTGTTATGTTTGATATTATTTTATTTGAAACTATGCTCAAGTATAGCAGAATAAGAGATACGGTGTTAGATACTGTTGATGTCCAGTTGACTTAATGTAAAGTAATGTGTTGCCTATGTTTTCCTGTTTTGATCTGCTCTGTATTGCCCCCTTTTGTTTTATTCTCTTTTAAATAAAAAAAGAGACCACACCCATAAACATATTTCATCATCGTCTTGAAAACATAAAATTAAATAGTAATTTTGATGAGGACTTTTATTTAATAATCATTTAGAAAAAATCTCTTTGATAATTAATTTTTTAGCCATCTTCCACAAATATTTGATATAATTTAACCTTAATTATACAAGTTTTTAAGTAAGAAAAGTCACTTTAAAAACACTTATTTCATTTATATTTTAAAATCTTCTTTGTTGGCTGTGGTCTGGCAAGCCATGGCCACCCCAGGGCAAGAGCAAGCAGTGTCTCCTGAGATCTGTGCCATGTTGGAACTTAGGGCACTGGGAAACCGAGCAATCAGCCAGCTGCCCTGGTACGTGGCTGTGAACCTACCAGCTTGTGGGCTGGGAACCAAACATCCCATCTCCCTCCACCCTTAGCAAGTGGAAGCCAGAGATCTAGGCATCTCTTGGGAGGTTGACCATATGTAATATAGCAAATAAGGGGGATTTTCTTCCATCATCTCTTTGAAGGCAAATACTTTTATCACCATTTTGCTTTATCCTGATTTATGGTATTGCTCTATTCAATATTCTGTTTTGATAAGTTCTATAATGTTCTCTATTTTCTTTGATTTTGCTATACCTGATTGAAAGAACAACTGTTATGAAGATGACAAGATACACTATGGTACCTATTACTGTTATCCCAGTAACCTGCTATGAAGTTCTGTACCAATTTCACTACACTGTCTCAATTGGCTTTATTCCATCCTGTTTTGTTGTATTTTACTACCTTCAAATTAATAAAAAATTTAAAAAAAATACATTTAACTTGAAAGGAAATTTATAGACTGAAAATCAAAGGAGAGAAAAACAATTGTTCCATTCAACAGGAGATCAGAAAAAAAGCAAGGGTAACTTGCCCATCAAACACAGAATGGATAAGAAAGATATGGTATTTTTGTACCATGGAAAGCTACCTAACTATAAAGTAGATTAATCTTGAGGCTCTTATAGGTAAATGGATGCAACTGAAGATCATGTTCATGGGTGCAACAGTTTGAACTTGTATGGGTGAACCCTAGCATAAAAAACAGAAGGAGTTAGAGGAAACAAAAAAGTATATTATAAAAGTGATATGGGAGAAAACACTTGGGAGGAGAAGGTAGTGACACTGTTAAGTTCTATTTTTTTTTAATTTGAAAGAGAATAAAACAAAAGGGGGCATTACAGAGCAGATCAGAACAGGACAACATAGGCAACACAGTACTTTACATTAAGACAACTGGACATCAAGAGTAGCTAACACCATATCTCTTACTCTGCTATAGTTGAGCATAGTTTCAAATACAATAATAACAAACATAACACAATAGTATAAAGCCATGCATAGAGTGAAAGAATTACAGGGCATTCTGAACCGAATAACAGAAAATGATCAATGGGTACTATAATATCTCATTTTTGATAAAAAAATTTTTGTTTGAACTATCATACATATTCAAATTCCAATAAAACACAATATGATAGATAGAACCAATGGTAGTAGAACAAAAAAAGCATGGTAGGACTTCTAAGAAGGATGATATTAAGTCAGCAATAGCTGTCATAATTTTTCTTCAAAACAGCTGTTCATATCATCACGTATGATATAGTCAAACAAAACAGGATAAAACCATTCCAAATGGTGATTGAAAACTTTGAAAGACTTCAAAGGTGGGGACTCATGCTTACCATAAAGTCTTATATACTCTTATCGAATCTCATACTAGGGAGACTATATGGTATTTACCCTTGTGAGTTTGCTTCATTTCACTTAAGAGAATGTTCTCAAGTCGTGTCCATTTGTTTATAAATATCTCGATGTGATCATTCTTTATAGCTGAGTAGTACTCCATTGTATAAAAATGCCACTACATTTTTATCCATTCCTCAGGTGATGGGCACTTAGTTTGCTTCCAAGATCTGGCTATTACAAATTGTGCTGCTATAAACATGGGTGCACATATATCACTCTGGTATGATGTTTTCAGTTCTCCTGGGAATATGCCTAGAAGCACAATAGCTGGGTCAAATGGGACTTCCAAACCCAGCTTTTTGAGGAATATCTAGATTGACCTCCACAGTGGTTGCACCAGTCGACACTCCCACCAACCGTGCAGAGGAGTTCCTTTGTGCTCACATCCTCTGTAACACTTGTTGTTGGTATTGTTTTCTATCTTGGCCATTCTTTCTGGAGTGAGATGGAATCTCAGTGTGGTTTTAATTTGCATTTCTGTCATGACTAATGATGATGAACATTTTTTCATATATTCATTTGCCATTTGTATTTCTTCATCTGAGAACTGTGTATTCATTTCAGATGCCCATTACTGGATTGGATCTTTGAATTTCGAGAGCTTGATTTTTTTTAATTCTTTATAAGTTCTAGACAGAAGTCCTTTGTCTGAGGTGCTGTCCTTAAGATTTTTTCCCAATTTGTGGGTTTTCTTTTCACTCTGCTGGAAATGTCTTTTGACATGCAGAAACTCTTTAATAAGATGTGGTCCCAGTTATTGATTCTGGGAAGTACTTCCCATGTACTTTGGTTCTTGTTCATGAATTCTCTTCCTACCCCTATATCTTTGAGGTTTTTACCTACTTTGCCTTCCAGAAGTTTTAGTGTTTCTGTTTCAATATTTAGATCATTGATCCATTTAGATTTTAGTTTAGTGTATGGTGATAGACATGGGTCTAGTTTTAGTCTTCTGCATATGGACAGCCAATTTTTCCAGCACCACTTGTTAAAGAGTCTGTCATTCTGCCAGCGAGCATGTTTGGCCCCTCTACCAAAGATGATGTGGTTCAGTGAGTTTGCAGTTGTGGTTGTATCTTCCAATGTATTCCACTGATCCTCGGGTCTGTTTCTATTCCAGTACCATACTGACTTTATCACTCTAGCTTTGTAGTATAATTTTAAGTCGGGGATTGTGATGCCTCCTGCCTTGCCTTTGTTGCTTAGAATTGACTTTGGTATTCTAGGTCTCTTCTGGTTCCAGATGAATTTTGGGTGTGATTTCTCTAGATCTATGAGTTATGTTAATGATATTTTGATTGGGATGGCATTGAATCTGTATAGTAATGTTGGGAGAATGGCCATTTTTACAATGTTTGTTCTTCCTATCCATGAACAGGGCATGTCTTTCCATTTTCTGAGGTCCTCTTCGATTTTCTTTTTCAGGGTATTATAATTCTGCCTGTATAGCTCTTTTACTTCTTTCATGAGATTGATTCCTAAGTATTTCATTTTTTTGGATGGTAGTGTAAAGGGTGTAGTTTTTCTTATTGCTCTCAGTACTTTTGTTGTTAGTGTATAGAAATGCTATTGATTTTTGTGTATTGACTTTGTGTCCGGCTACCTTGCTGAATTTGTTAATTATATCTAGGAGTCTTTCAATGGAGTTTTGAGGGTCTTCTATGTAAAGTATCATGTCATGTGCAAATAATGATAATTTACCTTCCTCTTTTCCTATCTTTACTCCTTTTATTTCTCTTTCTTGTCTTATTCCTCTGGCTAGTATTTCCAGTCATATGTTGAATAGCAGTGGTGATAATGGCCATCCTTGTCTTGTGCTTGATTTTAAGGTAAAGGCTTTCAGTTTTTGACCATTTAATATGATCCTGGCTGTTGGTTTGTCATAGATGGCCTTTACTATATTGAGATAAAGACTGTCTATTCCAATTCTCTGTAAGGTTCTTATCATGAATGAGTGTTGGACTTTATCAAAAGCTTTTTCTGCATCTATAGAGATGATCATGTGGTTCTTGCTTTTGACTCTATTGATATGGTGGATTACATTTTTTGTTTTGCATATGTTGAACCATCCCTGCATTCCTGGGATGAATCCTACTTGATCAATGTGTATAATCTTCTTGATTATTTGCTGCATCCTGTTGCCAATGTTTTATTAAGAATTTTTGCCTCTATGTTCATTAGGGAGATTGGCCTATAGTTCTGTTTTTTAGTTGAGCCTTTCTCTGGTTTTGGTACTAGAGTGATATTTGTTTCAGGAATGATTTAGGCAGAATTGCTTCCCTTTCAATTTCATTGAAGCGTTTCAGGAGTGTTGGAGTTAAGTGTTCTTTGTATTTCTTGTAGAATTCTGCAGTGAATGCATATGGGCCTGGACTCTTCTTTGTAGGCAATGACTTAATTACATTTTCAATTTCAATAATAGAAATTGGGTTATTCCGCAGTTTTACATCTTCCTGATCCAGCTTTGGTAGTTCATATGTATCTAGGAATTTGTATATTTCTTCAGTGTTATTGAACCTATGAGAGTAGAGGTTTTCAAAGAAGGTGTTGATGATCTTCTGTATTTCCAGTGAGTCTGTAGTAATTTCACCATTTTCATTTCGTATTGCATGAATTTGAGTTTTTTCTTTCTTTTTTTTTAATAAGCTTGCCCAGGGGCTTATCAATTTTATTTATTCTTTCAAAGAACCAACTGTTTGATTCATTGATCCTTTGTACTGTTCTCTTAGTCTGTATTGCATTAATTTCTGTTCTAATCGTTATAATTTCCTCCCTTCTTTTGGCTTTGGGCTTGGCTTGCTCTTCTTTTCCTAGATGTTTGAGTTGTAGCATCAGGTTGTTTATTTGTGTTCGTTCTGTCTTCCTGATGTGGGAACTCAATGCAATAAATGTTCCTCTGAGGACTGCTTTCATTACATCCTACAAAATCCGGTAAGATGTGTTTGTATTTTCATTTACGTGTAGATATTGTTTAACTTGTTCTTTAATTTCTTCTCTGACCTACTGATTGCTCAAGAGTGTATTATTCAGTTTTCATGTGTTTGTAGGTTTTTTGCAATTTCTTTTATCATTAATTTCTAGATTCACAGCACTATTATCTGATAACATGCCTGGGATAATTTCAATTCTTTTGCATTTACTTAAATATGTTCTGTGGGCTAGTATATGGTCTATTTTACAGAATGTCCCATGTACTGCTGGGAAGGTGTATTCTGATGTTGTTGGATGGAACACTCTGTATACATCTATCAAGTCCATTTCTTCACAGGTGTGATTAAGTTCTGTTGCATCTTTGCTGATTTTCTGTCTAGTTGATCTGTCCCTATGGGTCAATGGTGTGTTAAAGTCTCCTGTTATAATTGTATTATTGCTCATTTGAGTTTTCATTTCTGTTAGTATTTGCTTTATATAGCTGTGTGCTCTGGAATTTGGTACATATATATTTAAGATTTTTATCTCTTCCTCTTGAAGTTTGCCCCTAACTAGTATGTAGTGACCTTCTTTATCTCTTTGGATCATTCTTGGTTTGAAATTCACACTGTCTGCAAACAGGATTGCTACTCCTGCTGTTTTTTCATTTCCTGTTGCATGAAGTATTGTTTTCCATCCCTTGACTTTCAGTCTATGAGTGTCCTTTTGGGTTAGATGGGTTTCTTGTAGACAGCATATGGGTGGATGTTGTTTCTTGCTCCATTCTGCCAGTCTGTTTCTTTTGTTTGGTGAGTTGAGGCCATTTACATTAATGGTTGTAACTGTTATATATTGGTTTATTGTTGACATGTTATCTTTCTGCTGTTGTGTCTTTAGCTTTCCATTCTGTTTAATTGTCTGCCTTGCTTGGTGGTTTTATCCTGTGTGTATCTAGAATGTCATTCAGTATTCTTTGTCGGGTTGGTTTGGTGTTCATGAAGTTTTTCAGCTGTTCTTTGTCATGGAAGTATCTTATTTCTCCATCCATTTTGAAGGACAGTTTTGCAGGGTATGTCAGTCTGGGTTGGAAGTGGTTTTCCTTTAGGATCTGAAAGACTTCACTCCATGCTCTTCTTGATTTCATTGTTCGTGTTGAGAAGTCTGCTGTGATTCTGATAGGTTTTCCTTTATAGGTGATCTCTCTTTTCTCTCTGACAGTTTTGAGTATTGTATTCTTATGTTGGATTTCTGGGATGGTGATTATTATGTGTCTGGGTGTAGTTTTAGTTTGGTTATGGCTGTTTCGAGTTCTATAGGCTTCACTTATGCAGATGTCTGTTTCTGTTCTCATGTTTGGGAAGTTTTCAGCTATTACTTCTGTAAATATCCTCTTGATATCATTTGGGCTGTCCCCTTCTTTTTCATTTATCCCTGTTAATCTTATGTGATTTTTCTTTGCATCATCTTGCAGGTGTTGAATTGTTATTTCCTGATTCTTTGTTATTTTTAAAAGATCTTGTCTTTCCTGCTCACTCGCTGTAGTCTTATCTTCGAGGTCTGAAATTGTATCTTCACTTTCATTGAGGCAGTTTTTACAGCTTTCAATAGAATTTTTGATTTCCTGTATATCTCTTTGAATCTGCTTTATGCATTCTGTTTGTTTCTTATATTGTTCTTTGAGGGATTCTATCTGTTTGCTTTGTTCCTCTAATTTTTTAGCTGTTTTCACTAGATGCATTTACTATTTCTTTCACTATTTTTATCAATTCTTCTTTTACCTGGGCAAGTATTTCTGATTTGAATTTCTCCATAGCTTTCCCTAGTTGCATATTTATTTCATTTGATATCATTTCAGACATTTCAGGTGTGTGGCTTCTTTTTTCTTCTATGTACATGGCTTCTAAACTTTCTTGGGAAGGGCTAGGGCTTTAACCTTGCCTTTTGGTCTTTCCTTTTGTTATTTTTCCATATTTCCTTGCTTTGAACAGTGTTCCAAAGCTTTCTCTGCATGTGTGATGAATTACCTCTTGCACCCTCAGTTCCTGTTGGGCCAGTGCCTCCCCCACAGTCTCTTGGCTTCCTCACAGGGCCCTATCTCCCCAATGTGGGCCCTTGGCTCCCTACATTGTAAGGCAAATGCTGGGTGTGGTCAATCCAGAGCCTGTGGAATCTCAGGCAGGCCAGGCCACCGTGCTTTGTCCCAGGCAGTTCTCTAGGAATTTCCCTGTGAGTGAAGGGTGGGCCTACAGGTCCCCAAGAGTCAGGCCAAAATGCCAGTTTCTGCAAAGTTCCCAGTCCCAAACAGACCTGGCCAAGATGCCAGTCTCCAAAATATTCCCAATCCAAACATCCCAGATACCTCTGCGGGTCTGGGAGGTTCCCGGTCCCAAAGAGTCAGGCCGTGATGCTGGTCTCTGGGAGATTTCCTGGGGGTGAAGGGCAGGGCTACAGGCCAAGACAGACCTGGGCCAGATGCCAGTCTCAGGGCAGTTCCCTGCAGATGAAGGGGGGCCTACCAGTCCCAAACTGTTGCACTGAGATGCAGGTCTGCACAGACTTTCAATCCAAACATCCCGGGCCACTCTGCGGGTCCCGGAGGTTCGGGTCCCACAGAGTCAGGCAGTGATGCTGGTCTCTGTGAGATTTTCTGGGGGTGAAGGGTGGGGCTACAGGCCTAAACAGACCTGGTCCAGATGCCAGTCTCCAGCAGTTCCCTGTGGATGAAGGGTGGGCCTACCAGTCCCAAACAGTTGCGCCGAGATGCTGGTCTGTGCAGACTTTCAATCGACACTGTTAATTTCTTAGCACCTTGGCTTAAACCCTTGTATTGTTTTCACAATTTTTTTGGGGATTGGTTTTGTTTTGTCTTGTTTTGTTAGATTTTACTGTGTCTGATGTTATGGGCAGCTATTTTGAACATAATGGGATGTATTATGTTATTCATGGTTGGTTTCTTATTATCTTGTTTTGAAGTCCTATAATGTTTTCATTTGTTTAATCCATTTTATTGTTATTTTTTTTGATATTATCATGTGTGATAGTATGGACAACTGTTTTGAAGAAAAGGAGACATTATAGAAACCATTGATCATTTCCTATTATCTGGTGTTGAAGTCTTGTAATGCTTTCATTCTTTTTTTTTAAATTTTATTTAAAGAGAAAAAGAAACAATACAGAAAAAAGGGTAGAAACAATACAAAACCTCAAAAAAAACCATAAATCACTAGTTGACAAACCACATACTCCCCAAAATAGCTGTTCATGTTACAAAATTAAGGCAAACAAAGTGAACACACAGTGAAGTTGCAAACAGAAAAAAAAAGGATGGAATAAAGCCAATTGAGACAATATAGTGAAATTGGCACAGAACATCACAGCAGGTCACCAGGACAACAGTAACAGGCAACATTGTATATCTCATCTTCACAATAGTTGTTCTTCTACTAGGTAGAGCAAAATCAAAGAAATACACAACACTATAGAACACATCAACACAGTATTGAATAGAGCAACACCATTAATCAGGACAAAGCAAAACAGCGATAAAAATATCTGCCTTCAGAGATAGTAGAAG
>PVJX010051916.1:0-10139 GCA_004027295.1 Dolichotis patagonum | reverse complement strand
TAGGCTTGCAATGTGTGATCATGAAAGGGAAGATCTCTTAAAAATAACAAGGGAGCAGGCAGTAACAATTGGAAGGCTAGAGGACGACAAGAAGATCTATAACTTAAGAATAAAACATGTGAATGAAGAAGCAGGAGTCAAAACAGAAGAACTGCAAAGGCTATTCACAGAAATTATTAACAAAAACTTCCTAAACATAGAAAAAAGAAATGATATGCAGACTTATGAAGCATACACAAATCCAGCCACCTACAACCAAAACAGAGCTACACCTAGACACATAATAATCAAGATCCCAGAAACTCAATATAAGAAGAGAGTATTAAAAGCCATCAGAGAAAAGAAACAGATCACCTATAAAGGAAAAGCCATCAAAATCATGGCAGATTTCTTGACACAGACCATCAAGTCAAGAAGAGCTTGGAGTGAAATAATTCAAGCCCTGAAAAAGAACAACCTCCAGCCCAGATTGATGTATCCTTCAAAACTCTCTCTAGAAATTAATGGAGAAGCAAGATGCTTCTATGCCAAAGAGAAACTTGGAGAATTTGTGACCACCAATCCAACCCTACAAAAAATACTAAAGGACATTTTAGAGAGAGAGAGAGAGAGAAAGAATACAAGCATTTCAGGAACAGTGGCAGAGAGGCCTCAGTCAATGGGGCAGACAGTGGAATGGAAGAGAAAAATCGACAACCAATGGCAGAAAAATAGAATGGCAGAAATGAGGCAGAGAAGATTGGCTATAATCTCTAGTATAGAGGGCCTCAAAATACTAACAGAGAGAAACACAGGCAAAGTAGATCAGGAGATAGGGTCCATTAAGATGCTCTATATAAGGAGGCACACTTTGCAGAGGCACTTCAAAATAAGTAGTGCACCCTATGGGAGTGAAAGGGGAGGAATTGTCTAAAAAAGGAAAGCAGAAGATATTGTTGCTGGGGTAACAAGATTTAAAATCTACATTATTCTCATCACTCTGCTTGGATGGATTACATGCTGTTCCAGTTTGTCTACTTATACTAGACTTGAGGACACAGTCAGCTATCCCAAAAGTAAGAGGACATATTATGGTAATCATCCTTAATTTCCTATCAACTTAATCTGAAGCCCTGTATAACTTATACTGTCTTATTATGCCTGACCTTATTTGAATCTGGTTTGTTAGAGTGCTATCTTGTATTGACAGATTTTATTAAAATCTTTTATGACTGAAAGATCAAGTCTAAGAGTATAGGCAACTACACTGAAGATGACAAGATTCACTAAGATACCCACTCTGACTTGATTATTGCCTGCTTTTGAAGTCTTATAATACCTCCAATGCTTTCTTTTTATTAATGTTGTTATATACTGCTGAGACATCACGGTAACCATTATAGATCACCTTGTATTGTGGTTTTATATGACTTTTTGCTTCATGCTTTGCTAGGAATTGTTTTGTTTTGTCTTGCTTTGTTTTGTTTTTCCCTGTAATACAGAAAGGATAGATATACACGTAGAGACTCATGCATGTGTAGAGCTTATAAACAGTTTATGAGAAACAACTATATAATGCATGTTGAAATGAACAACTACTTTGAAGAAAAAGAGACACTACAGTACCCAGTGCTAAATCCATAATGTCATGATGTGAAATCCAGCAATACTATCATTCTTTGTTCAAAGTGAGTTTAGCTTGTTTTGTTTTGTTTAAGTTCAACACATGTGAAGGTATGGACAGCTGTTTCAAAGACAATGAGAAACACTATGACAGCTATTCTTGGCTTCCTTATTGTCTGGTCTTGAAGACCTGAAACGCCTCCCTCGTCCTGTTCAGATCAGTTCTATATGATGTTGTTTCATGTGAATTCCCTGTATGTGAAAATATAGACAACTATTTGGAAGAAAACAAGAGTGAATATGATAGAGAGTGAATATCTCTGATTGTCTAGCTTTGAAATTTATGTCTCTTACTTTACTTTCTTGTGACCTGCTTTGTTCTGTTTTGTTGTGTTCAATTTTACCCTTTTGATATAATTGCATGTATGTTTGAGTGTATAAGATGGATACCATATTGCGGGTTTTGTCAGATAGTGGAGAAGAACTGTGAACACTCTCACTGTTTGAATGTCCACTTTGCATGTTTTAATTTTGTAATTTGAACAACTATTTCCAAGTTGTCAGTATGTAATTTGTCAAGTAATGATTTCTTAGTGGTTTTTTTTTTTTGGTTCTTTTATTTTCCTTGGAATTCTTTATTGTTGCTACCCTTTATTCTCTTTTGTTTTGTTTGATTTTTTTCTCTTTAAATAAAATTTTTAAAAAGTTCTTTAAAAATCCACTAAATACAATATTTTCATATATTTTCTATTGCTTCAAGAGAAAAGATGATCTATCAGTATTTAAAGGATTTATCACCATAATCCAAGATCTCATAGAATAAAGATATTTTGTTTTAACTTTTGGGAAATTATGTAAGATTAAGTCTAATATAGAAATAAAAAATGAAAGAAAAAATAAAAATTCTGAATAACCCAGTATCATTCAATGAAATAAAAAATGTAATTAAATAACTACCAGCAGAAAATTTTGAGATATTAATGGATTCTCTGTGGCATTCCACAAGGAACTGAGAGATGTAATGTAGATACTCTTCAAATTCTTTGATTAAATTGAAAGGGAAGTAAAACTCCCTCTTTCCTGGAGACAAGTATTATCATGATAAAAAAAATCAGAAAAAATGGCAACCAAAAAAGAGACCAAGAAAATATCTCCCTAATGAAGATAAATGCTAAATCCTTAACAAGATACTAGGAAACAGAATTCAGCAAGTTATAAGGAAGATAATAAACCATGGCCAGGTAGAATTCATCTGAAAAATGCAGGGATGATTCAATATATGAATATCAGTGAATGTAATATACCATATCAACAGAGGACAAGACAAAAATTACATGATCATCTTAAGAGATGCAGAAAAGTCCAACATTCATTATAAAAAATAAAACTAGAGAAAATTGGAATAGATAGATTTACCTAAATGTGATAAAACCCACCTATGACAAACCAACAACTAACATCATACTACTTGGTCACAATGTGAAAGCTTTCACTCTAAAATCATGTTTAAGGCAAGTATCTCCATTATCACCACTTCTACTCATTATAGCTCTGGAAATAGTAGTAGACAGAGCAATTTGACAAAAGAGAGATATAAAAGGAATAGGGATAAGAAAAAAAGAAGTTAAATTATCATTATTTGAAAATGATATAATATTCTACATAGGAGACTCCAAAAACTCCAAAAGACTTCTAGATTTAATAGTTGAATACAAAATCAACACTCTAGATTTAATAGTTGAATACAAAATCACTTCTAGATTTAATAGTTGAATACAAAATCAACACTCAAAAATCAATAGCATTCCTGTATACAAGCAATGAAATCACTGAGATAAAAATTAGAGGAGCCCCACCCTTCCCAATAACATTCAAAAAATGTAATACTTGTGAACCAATCTAACAAAAGAATTACAAGATGTATACAAAGAAAATTTCATTGCTCTGAAAAATGAGATCAAAGAGGATATCCAAAAATGGAAAGATGTCTCTTGTTCATGGATCAGAAGAATCAACATAGTGAAAATATGATAGTCCCAAAGTTGTTACACATATTTAGTTCTTCCCAAGTAAAAGAACATTAAAATATCTAGCATATCTAGAGAAAACATTCATAAAATTTATTTGGAACCAGAACCTTCCTAGAATACCAAAGGCAATTAAGGCCAACAAAGTCAAGGCAGGGGCATTGCAATCTACTACTTGAAACTATGCTACAAAACTACTTTGATAGAATCAACATGGTCCTGTGATAAAACAGATCTGAGGATCAGTGAGAAAGATTAGAAGATGTGGATGGAACTCCAAACATTCAATCACCTTATCTGTGACAAAACAGCCAAACAAGTTCATGGAAAGAAAGCCTCTTCAATAAATGATGCTAGAAAAACTGGCTCTCCACTTTTTTAAAACTAAAGGTAGAACTGCATCAATCACTTTTAAATTAACAAGGTTGATATTGGTCGAAGATCTAAATATTAAAACAGATACACTAAATCTACTGGCAGAGAAAGTAGGTAGAAATATTGAAGACATGGGTGTAGGCAGAGAGTTCATGAACACATTTCAAACTGCACAGAAAATACATGAAAGAATCAACAGCTAGGAACTCATCTTCTTAAAAAGTCAAAAAAGAAAGAAAAAAAGAAAGAAAGAAAGAAAGAAAGAAAGAAAGAAAAGAAAGAAAGAATAAAGAAAGAAAAAAGAAAGAAAGAAAAGAAAAGAAAAGAAAAGAAAAGAAAAGAAAACTCCAACAGAGCAAAAACACAACCCAAAGATTGAAAGAAAAATCTAGCCAATTTTCCCTCAGAGAAAGGTCTACTATCTAGGAAATACAAAGCATTGACAAATGTCAGATCTCCCCCCAAATTCAAAGAGCCAATCCAAAAATAGGCATCTGAGAAAAATACAAAATTCTCAGATGAACAAATACAAGTGAAAAAATCTTCAACATCATTGGGCATTCAAGAGATGAAAATTAAAACAAGACTGAGTTTCCATCTTATCCCATAAAGAATGACTCTTATCAAGAAATCAAGAAATAACAAATGCTGGATGGCTTTAGGTGGAAAAGGGAACCCTCTCTGATTTTTGGTGAGATTTCAGACTGGTGCAACCATTGTGGAAATCAGTGTGGAGATTCATCTAAAACCTAGGATTAGAGGTCCCATTCAACCCATCTGCTCCCCTTCTGGTTAGTTTCCCATAAGAAATAAAAATATATCACAGCAATACATTTGCATCAATGTTTATAGAAGCACAATTTGTAACAGCTAAATCCTGAAAACAAGTCAAATACTCATCAATTGAGGAATGGGCAAAAAAGATGTGGTACTTTTATATAACGGTGTACCACTCAGTCATAAAGGAGGACAGACAAGAATTTTGTTATGTTTTGTATTGTTTTCATCATTTTGAGTCAGAATTTTACTATGGAGTTTAGACTTGTCTTAAACTCACTTTGTGGCCCAGGCTGGACTCAAATTCCCAGCAATCTTCCTTGCTCAGTCTCCCAAGTGCTGAGATTGCATATGTGTGCCACCATGCCTGACTAAACTTGAAAATTTGTAGATAAATGGATGCAACTTGATACCATACTTATTAGTGAAATAAATCAGACTCACATGTAAACATTGTAATATTGTATTTTATTACAATAATACATGTAAACATTGTATTATTGACCTTTTTTGGGAAACTGAAATAGAACATAAAGTCTAAAATACACAACAGATATTGACAAATGGGAAGTGGTTTTTCAAAAGGAAAAGGGAACTAGGGTGGGAAAAAGGGCTTAGGAAGGAAGAGAAATGAGAGAAAAAAATAATAGTTATGTTACTAGTGTGTCTCAGTGCATAGTAAAGGAAGGCTTTCACTAGTATCTACTGGAGAATTTTTATGCTTCAATCTTGTACTCAGAGTGACTACTGTAAAGGTAATAGTATTCTTTGTATTAGCTATTGTTATTCTGCTATCATATTGGTATGATATTTTGTTTTACCAGTTTTCCATAAAATAAGAAAGAAGCTCCTCATAAAACATTATAATTAAAGAGGCAAAGATCCAACAAAGATACAGTAATTATAAAGTTATCAGAGTAAAAACAACACCAGAAGTCATACATAAAGGTGAATCCATTAGAATTTTAACAGAATTCTCCAAAGAATTTCCAGAAGAGTTTGAAGTATTTCAATCTCTGAAAGGAAACAAAGCCCAACTCAATTTAACAAATTTTGCAAAACTTATTTCACAATTGAAGAAATAAGAACATTCCACATAATAGAACATCTCAAGATATTCATGAACAGAAAATCTACACTTCATAAAATACTTGAGAATATCCAAGACAGAGACGATGAAACCAACTAAGTAAAAAATCCAGATGTAATGAATACATCAAGCAAGGTGAATAAATAAACAAAAAAAAAAAGAAAAAAGTGATTAATGATAGGAATAAATCAATATATTTCAGTAATAACTATTGCTTAATTTCCTTAAGTCTCCAATTAATAGAAATAGTTTGGTATATCCATTTTTTTAAAATCCCAAACATCTACTGCATTCAAGGAACTAATCTCATCCAAAAAGATATCCATAGACTAAAAGTCAAATGATGGAAACAAATGCTTCATTCACCAATATCCCTAAAACAAAGAAATGTAGCACTTTTAACCTCTAAGTTAAACTTAAACTAAAATTGAGCAGAAGAGAAAAAGAAAGTCATAGCATCTTAGTTAAGGAAATAATATGACAGAAAGAGATAACACTCATAAATCCATATTCTCCAAAATACAGAAGAACACATATTCATAAAATAATTAGAGTTAAGCAGAAAAAATCAAATAGCAGTAACTCAAAAACAATGGATGACTTCAGTTCTGCACTTTCACAAAAAAATAACAGGTTGATTAAGCAAAAATTCATTGAAATTAAAAGGTAAGAAGTAAATCTAAATGTATTTTGGAAGCCAATATCAGTCTGATCCCAAAACCATAATAACATTCAACTGAAATAGAAAACTACAGACCAAGAACATTAATGGACATACAAGCAAAAATCCTCAATAAGATATTGGCAAATAGAATGTACCACATCATTGAAAGGATTATAAAATATAGCCAAGTAGTTTTCATCTAAAAGTTGCAAGGAAAGATCAGTATATGCAAATCAAAAAATGTAATTCGCCATATAGACACAAGCTAGGAAAAAAAACTCTTTTCTTCATATTTTTTGTTTTTAAGAATGCATTGCACAATTTTTTTAAATTTTATTTAAAGAAAAAACAAAACAAAACAGAAAAAAGGGTAGCAACAATACAAAATTCCAAGGAAAAAAGAAAAGAACAAAAAACACTAAGAAATCATTACTTGATAACTTACATACTCTCATCTATGAAATAGTTGTTCAAGTTACAATGTTAAAACCTAGAAAGTACACATTAAAACAATGAGACTATTAGTAGTTCTGTTCCATGATCTAACAAAAACAGTAATATGGTTATGCATATTACACACTTAAACATACATACGGTTATATCCTTTAGAGCACTTTCTTTTCCTCTCTTTTTTACAGTAGCAATTATGCATTTTGGGTTTTATTACTCCTACATTTCTTATTACTTTTTACACTAGTGACACAATGTGATATTTATAAATATGATTCTTATTTATTTCACTAATGAGGGTAGTCTCAAGTTGTTTCCATTTACCTATGAAGGCCTCATGGTCATACTAATAGATGCAGAAAACACTTTCAGACGAAGTTTTACATCTCTAAGTGACAAATGTTCTTAAGAAAACAGGTAAAGTAAGATCTTATTGCTTTTGATGAAAGCCATTTTGAACAAACAATGACCTAGAAAAAAAAATTAAATATGTAAAAATCAAAAGACTTCCCTCGAAATCAAGAATCAGTAAAATGTGTCCACTATCATCACTTCTGTTAAATATAGTACATGCAATATTAGCCATCACAATTAGGCAAGGGAAAGGAATTGAATGTATATGTATAGCAAAGGAAAAAGTCCAAACACTGTTATCAGATGATATAACTACTTATCTAGTTATCTAGATAACTAGATATCTAGTTAACTAGATAAACTAGTTATCTAATTTATCTAGAAGTCAAAAATAATTCCACCAAAAGACTCCTACAATTAATAAACAATTTCAGAAATGTGACAGGATATAAAAACACTGCATAAAATTCAGTAGCATATTTGTACACCAATAATAAAATCACTGAGGAAAAACACTTAGAAAGTCAATATCATTCACAATATCATTAAGAAAATGTATATACTTAATAAATAATCTAACCAATGAAGTGATATGTCACTAATAAAACCTATATTATTCTGAAAAAGAAGATTGAAAAGCATATCAGAAAATGGACACATGCCCCTGCTTCTGGACAGGCAGACTCAACAGGGTCAACATGTCCATATTGCCACAAAAGTGATATACAGATTTAATGCAATCACAACCAAAAGACCAAAAATGTTTCTCATAGAACTAAAGAAAACAATCCTAGAATTCATATGGAATTAGAAGAGATGCAGAATAGTTACAGCAATTCTGGGAAAATAAGATCAAACTAGTAAGTATAACAATACTTCACTTCATGGTACTAAAATACTGAACTAAAATCAAAATAAATCTAAACTGCAAAACAGAAACAAACTGCTGTCAGATATAATAGGTTTAGGTAAGGAATTTCTGAATTTAACTTCAATTATACTTGAAATAACAGCAATAATCAATAAATAGGATTATATCAAATTTAAAAACTTCTGCATAGCAAAGGAAACAATCAACAGAGTCAAGAATTGGCCTACAGAATGGGAAAATTTTTCCATCTATTCCTGGGCAGAAGACCAATATCTAGATTGTATAATGGACTCAATAACAATTAGACATCCAAATAAAGGACTCAATCAAAAAATGAACAAGTGAAATTAATAGAGATTTCTCAGAAGTGCATATGGCTAATAAATATATGAAACAACATTTCTGGGTATTAGAGAATTGAAAACTAAAATAAAACTAAAATCTCATCTTAAACCACAGAAATTGGCTATCATCAAGAAATCAAATAGCTAATGCTGGTATAGCTGCAGTGAAAAAGGAAAATTTCTAAGTTATTGCAGGAAATTCGTATAATTATTGCCTTTGAGAAATAACTATGAAGCTTTCTCAAAGAATTAAAAATAGAAACCCAACTGACACATTTGTAATTCTTCAAGGCAGTTTTCCATAAATGCTAAAGACATCACATTACATTGATATATACACACCAGTGTCTACAACAGGGCAATTCATAATAGTTTACTTCTGAAAGTAGGCCTATATATTCATAAACAGATGAATAAATAAAGAAAACATGATATCTATACACGATTGAATATTATCAGCCATAAAAAGGAGAAATTCAACATATTTAAATAAATTTGGACACACCCTGAAAAACGTATTATTAAATAAAATAAAACAGATGCACAAGCTTAATTGATATGTGAATTCTTATTTGGTAATACAAAATAGAGCAAAACAAAAGACTGATAAAAGGAAACAGGGAGGTAGATCTTCTGAAATAGGAAGGAGTCCAAGACACTGAGGTGGTGGGGACAATAGGAAGGTGATATAAAAGTTTCAAGATATGTTATGCATATGCTCCAAATTCCCACAAGAAATATGACATATTTCATAAACGGGAACTAAAAGAAAAATTATAACAATACAAATGGGGAAAGGTAATCTACAGACAGATGGAAGTGGAAGAGTAGGGAGAAGAACAGGAAAAATACAGGATCGGTATCTGTTATATTCAAGTACCTAGTCTGTAAAATGAGTATAAACTTCATTGCCAGGAGCATTTATTAATAAAGTAAAATTGAAACAAAAAGGCAATACATGTGGAATAAAATATCTGTTTACAGAAATCATTATAGAAAACTTTCCACATAAGAGGAAAGACTGTAACATATTGTACTTGGAATAAGTCTTACAAAACACAAACTAAGTATAATGAAATAAAAGCTCCCATGACACATCAGTCAAAATATCACAGGTACAACAAAAAGACAGAATCTTAAGTGCTGTCAGAAAATAAAAAAAAAACATGTATAAAGTAAATCCATTAGCATTGCAGAAACTTCTCAACACAAACTTTAAAGGTGAGTAGAACGTGAAGTGTTTCTTTTTTTATTTTCATTTTTTTTTATTTAAAAGAGAGTAAAACAAAAGGGGGAAGTACAGAGAAGATCAGAACAGGACAACATAGGCAACACAGTACTTTACATTAAGTCAACTGGACATCAACAGTAGCTAACACCATATCACTTACTCTGCTATAGTTGAGCATAGTTTCAATTACAATAATATCAAACATAACACAATAGTATAAAGCCATGCATATAGTGAAAGAATTCCAGGGCTTTCTGAACCAAATAACAGAAAATGATCAATGGGTATTATAATATCTCATTTTTGATAAAAAAGAAAAAAATTTGTTTGAACTATCACACATATTCAAATTCC
>PVJX010051915.1:0-10142 GCA_004027295.1 Dolichotis patagonum | reverse complement strand
CTGCCAAACATCACAGATAGGAACACAGGACACTGCCTTATTTTTTAATTGTGATATGACTATGAGCTACAACTCATTGCCACTTACAAGAATTATGAGAATAGCATACTACATACTTCTAGCTAAAAGGAGAAACTGGATGGAGGCTTCTAGCAAATATGTATGATTTGGCATCACTGCAAACTGGAAAACTCCTTTGTTGAACCATTGTAAGTCAGGAGCCACCTGTATGTTTTCTCAAGACTGCATGTGTAATATGTAATATATCTACATATATCTATATCTATATCTATATCTATATCTATATCTATATCTATATCTATATCTATCTATCTATCTATATATATATATATATCTTCTTTAAAATGACAATCTACCTAGTGTTAAGTAGAATAGAAATTTGAAACTCAAATCTTTAAAATAATTTTCCCTTGTAACTTTTCTCCTATAATCAGGATAAGTACCTCACTTCTAGATTTTTAAAATTAAATGATTTGTTCAGAGTTAGACACAAGTTAGCTAAAGAATGGTGCATATTTCTGACTGGGTAGTAGTCATTTGACAGTCACAATTGAATTCTTTGACTTTCATGCTTTCTTTCATAATGTGAGAGCATTTACTTGATTTTATTAAAAATATTGGATTTAATTTGAGCCAAGATCTATATAAATTTACAAATGAGTTTATGTTTAAAAATGTGCTGTAGTCTGTTTGTGGAGAATATCTCTGGTTATCTGGTTACCTGTCTTTAGTTATCTTTTCTCATCTCTCTACATGATCCTTTCATTTTGGTTTATGTTCTCAACTCAGTTTGTCCTAAGCTACACCTTCAATAATAAATATTTTAAATAAAAGGAAAGTGGGGGACTGGGAACATCACAGGACCTGCAGCTGAAAGCTGGGCTGCACAGGAGAGCAAGGCCTACCCTTCCCCCCCGGCAGGGAATATCTCTGCCCCAGCAGCTGAGAGCTGAGCCTTTTGGGGACTGGGAACATCGCAGGACCCACAGCTAAGAGCAGGGCCTGTTCTGGACTGGGAAGATTGCAGGACTGGGAGCTGGGAGCAGGGGCTGCTCAGGAGAGCTAGGCCCATGCTACATCCTCAGGGAACATTGTGGGGACCAGTGCTGGAGGGCCTGAGGTGCCTGGGTCTGCCACTGCTGGCCCCCCCTCCTCCAGGAAAATCTAGGAAGTCTGCCACAGGTCTCAGTTGCCTGGAACCACAGCTGCTGGACCCGTCCTTCCACCAGGAACATTGGACTCAACCTTATAAAGGCCATCTATGACAAACCAATAGTCAATATTATACTAAGCGGACAAAAACTGAAAGCTTTCACTTTAAAATCAGGAACAAGACAAGGATGTCCACTATCACCACTACTACTCAATATAGTTCTGGAAACACTAGCCAGGACAATTAGACAAGAGAAAGAAATAAAAGGAATAAAGATAGGAAAACAAGAAGCTAAATTATCACGGTTTGCAGATGACATGATAGTCTATATAGAAGACCCAGAAAACTCCATTAAAATACTATTAGAGGTAATAAATAAATTCAGCAGTGTAGCTGGATACAAAGTCAATGCTCAAAAATCAATAGCATTCCTGTAAACAAACAAGAAACTCACTGAGAGAAATTATGGAAATATCGTCCTTCACAATAACATCTAAAAAAATGAAATACTTAGGAATCAACCTAACTAAAAATATAAAAGACCTATATGCTGAAAATTATACTATGTTAAAAAAGGAGATTGAAGAGGGTATCATAAAATGGAAAGATGTTCCATGCTCTTGGCTAGGAAGAACCAACATTGTGAAAATGGCCATACTCCCCAAACTGTTATACAGATTTAACACAATCCCAATCAAAATACCATTGACATACCCCCAGATCTAGAGAAAACACTCCTAAAATTCATTTGGAAACAAAAGAAACCTAGAATAGCAAAGGCAAATCTGGGCAATAAAGGCAAGGCAGGAGGCATCTCAATTCCTGACTTGAAACTGTACTACAAAGCCACAGTGATAAAATCAGCATGGTACTGGAAAAGAAATAGACCAGAGGATCAATGGAACAGATTAGAAGATGCAAGTCTAGGTACAAAGACACTCAGCCACCTGATATTAGAAGAAGGGGCTAAACATGTTCACTGGAGGAAAGATAGCCTCTTTAATAAATGGTGTTGGAAAAATTGACTCTCCACATGCAGAAGACTAATGAGACCCATGCCTATCACCATGTACAAAACTAAAGTCTAAATAGATCAAATACCCAAATATTAAAACAGAAACACTAAGTCTACTAGAAGATAAGGTAGGTAGAAATCTTGGAGACATACAGGTAGGCAAAGATTTCATGAACAAAATGCAAACTGCATGGGAAACCCTTCAGAGAATCAACAACTGGAATCTCATATTATTGAAAAGTTTCTGCACTTCAAAAGAAATCACCAGCAGAGCAAAAAGAAAACCCACAGAATGGGAAAGAATTTTAACTAGCAACCCCTCAGACAAAGGACTTATATCAATCACATATAAAGAACTGAAAAGCGTCTACCCCTCCCCATTCAAACACCCTCTCCAAAAATGGGCAACTGAGATGAACACAGTTCTCAGATGAAGACATACAAATGACAAACAAATACATGAAGAAATGTTCACCATCACTGGTCATTCGAGAAATGCAAATTAAAACAACATTAAGATATCATCTCACTCTGGAAAGAATAGCTGCCATCAAGAAATCAACTGATAACAAATGTTCACGAGGCTGCGGGGAAAAAGGAATACTCCTTCACTGTTGGTGGGAGTGCAGACTGGTGCAACCACTATGGAAATCAATATGGAGAATTCTCAGAAGACTAGGAATGGAAGCTCCATTCAACCCAGCTATTCCCCTCCTGGGTATTTTCCCAGAAGAACTGAAAAGTTCATATCACAGTGACATATGCACACCCATGTTTATAGCAGCACATTTTGAAATAGCTAAATCTTGGAAACAACCAAGATGCTCATAAACAGCAGAGTGTATGAAAAAATGTGGTATTTTTATTCAATGGAATATTACTCAGCTAAAAAAAAGGGTGATCTTGAGGCCTTCATAGGGAAATGGAGACAACTTGACACCATCCTCATCGGTGAAATAAATAAGAATCATATTTATAAATATCACATTGTTTTTCTATTGTAAAAAGTAGTGAGAACTGTAGGAGTGATAAAACCCAAAATGTGTAATTGCTACTGTAAAAAAGAAAAGAAAACAAAGTACCCTGAAGGATATAATTGCATGTATGTTTAAGTGTGTAAGATCGATGACCATACTACTGTTTTTGTTAGATTGCTGAGCAGAACTGTTAACAGTCTCACTGTTTGAATGTCTACTTTGTGTGCTTTAATTTTGTAACTTGAACAACTATTTCCAATGATGAGAGTATGTAATGTATCAAGTGGCGATTTCTTTGTATGTGTTTTTTTGTTGTTGTTGTTTTGGGGTGTTTTGGTCTGCTTGTTTGTTTGTTTGTTTTTGGTTCTTTTATTTTTTTCCCTTTGGAATTCTGTATTATTGCTACCATTTTTCTCTTTTGTCTGTTTTTTTTTCTCTTTAAATAAAATTAAAAAAAATGAAAAGGAAAGTGAACAGTAAGATTCTCTTATTTAAAAAACTGCTAAAAACTGCCCCCCCGTCTCTCTCTGTCTTCATTTTTCCTTTGGAAAATATTATTTCAGCCAATTTTTATTCTTTAGTCATAGTTTCTATTCTTTATTCACTTACCATCAAAAGGGCACTGTAAGAATAATGAATCAGTTAAGAGTTCTGCAAAACAATTAGCTCAGTGAATGGTAAATTGTTTTGAGCTTGATGATCCTACTAATGTACTTCCTACAAGAAGCTGAGGACAATTGAGGGAAGCTTAACAACACAAAAAATCAGTTAATAGGCCACCACCTGGTCTCCTGTAAACAGCTAGCAAGGGCAGGGAAAGACAACCAGATATATCCCATGTGCCAACAGGCCATCATCAAAGATGCTTGCTTCCTGTGGGTAGCCAGCATGGGCTGAGAGAATCAGTCAAACACACCCCCATGCACTTGCCACCTTTGAGGGAGTTCCAGTGTATCCATGCAGGCTGAGGAAACAAATCCTAGCACCACATAACCATGGCCATGGGAGAAGCCTCAGTGCATTTTCACGAGTCTGGAGAAACCAGCTCTAGGCCCCACTGCCTCCCTGAGAATCTGAATAAATTGAAACCCAGGTTCCTGGTCCATTCCCCTGCACTGCAGAAGGGCAGTCACTGTGGGAAGCACCTGGGACCCCACAATCAGCTTGTCAAGAGGGACCCAGGAAAATGTCAAGACAAAGGAACAAAAGGCAATCTCAGAACTCCAGTCCACACAAAACAATCTGAGAGATATAGAAATGGAAGCAAATGAAAGTCACAGATCTGAAATCTCTGAAAGGATAGAAACTGATGTAAAGAAAAAAGTTCATGAGGCTGTAAAAGTAATCAGAAAGAAACAACACCTCAGGTAAAAGAAGACATCAAAAACATAATGAAAGAATTGCTGGACATATGTAAGGAAGATATAGATACAAAAGAGGAGCATAGGAAAATGACAGAAACCATAAACAACAGTAGAAGAAGAAATTAAAATGTATGAAACAAATTCAAAGAGATATTCAGGAAATTAAAAATGCCATCAAAAGCTGTCAAAACCACTTGAAAGAATCTGAAGATAGACTTTCAGACTTGAAGACAAGATTGCAGCTAGTGATTATGAAGGAAAAGACCTCTTAAAAACAGCAAGGGACTAGGAAATATCAATTCAGCAGCTGCAAGAAGATAAAAAGAAAAATAATTTAAGAGTGATAAGTGTCAGCAACAATGTGAGGCCCAATAAAAATGACAAAATGACTCTTTACAGCAGTAATAGCACAAAACTTCCCAAACAGGGGAAAAGGACCTAAAGGACCTGACACACAGATAAGCGAGGCACAGAGCACTCCACAAGCCATAACCAAAATTCATCTATACCTACATATATAATAATCAAGATCCCAGAAATTTAGCACAAGTACAAAGTGTTAAAGGCTGCTAGAAAAAAGAAACAGATCACCAATAAAGGGAAGCCCATCAGAATCACAGCAGGCTTCTCAACACAAACCATTAAGTCAAGAAAAGCTTGGAGAGACATGTTTCAAATCCCAAAAGAAAACAACTTCCAACCCAGTCTGATGTACTCTGCAAAACTATCTTTCAAAATTTATGGAAAAATAAGCTACTTCCGTGATAAAGAGCAGTTGAAGGAATTCATTACCTGTAAATCAGCCTTACAAAGAGTGCTGAAAGATAGTCTAGACAGAGGTAAATGTGACCCAGTTTCCAGGAATAGCATTAGAGGGGGATTACCAAACAGGGCAGGCAATTTAACAAAGGGAAAAATGGGGAAACAACAGCAGGAGGATAGCATGGCAGACCTGAGCCAATGCATGCCAGTTGTAACCATTAATGTAGAGGGCCTCAGTTCACCAATAAAAAGAAACACAGGGAGAGTGGATCAATAAACAAGATCCATTAATGTGGTATATACAACAAACACATTGAACTCAAAAAGAAATTCATAGATGGAAAGTCTAAGGAGAGAAATCAAAGCTCCACAGGAAACCAAAAAAAAAAAAAAAAACAAAAAACAAGATAGCTTGCCCCTCAATGGCAGAATGGATAAGAAAATTTTGGTATTTTCATACCATGGAAAACTACTTAACTATAAAAAATATAGTCTCTAGGCTTTTGTATGTAAATGCATGCAAATTGAGATCATGCTCATGGGTAAATTGTTTCAAACTCATGGGTGAACATTGTGTTACCTCCTAGCATAAAAAAAACTGAAGGAATTAGTGGGATGCAAAATGTACAATAAATATTGTGAAAGGGATGGGGGAGGAAATATACAAAAAGAGAACGTGGTAACCATTGTTAATTTTGTATTATCTTGTTTTGAATTCCTATATTGTTTTCATAATTAGGTTTAGTTTTATTACGTCTTGTTCAGTTTGATTTTACTGTGTCTGATGGTATGGGTAACGATTTTGAAAACAACAGGACGTATTATGATAGCCATTGTTCATTTCTTAATATTTGGTTTGGAAGTCCTGTAATGCTTTAATTTTTTTGTTTTGATTGGTTTAATTTCTGTTCTGTTTCATCTGATTTTACTCTCTCTGATGGTATTAACAGCTATTTTGTAGAAAGCAAGAAACATTATGGTAGTTATTGTTGATTTTTATTATCTTATTTTGAAGTCTTGTATTGCTTTCATTGTTCTGTTCTGATTAGTTTTATTCTGTTTTTGTCTTTGTTTTGTTTTGGGGTTTTTTTGCTATGGTTTTATTCTCTGTAAAAGAAAAAAAGGAAAAAAGAAAAAAGTGTTGATAGAAGAATAGTGGGTACCAGAAACTGAAAACCATAGAAGAGGAAGAGATAGGGAAACCAAGGGTACCAAGTTTCAGTCATGTCATTTAATATAAAATGTTAAAGCTCAGAAACTCAAAACTAAAATCAGTTAAACTGCCCCTTAGAAGGAGTCACACACTAACTTATATGATGTAAACTACGGGCAAGTTTTCTAAATCTTTTGTCCATGCCATTTAGAATTTTGGTGAGTGATATGTAGACAATTTTAAAAAGTGGAAGACAATAAATCAATACTGTGAAAAAGAAAGTTAGTTTTATTTTTCATAGTGATGAATGATACAGAGTCTGTGCTCAGTCTACTAACAGCAAATTCTGTTCCTGGTGCTTCTTAAATTTTTACAGATGGGAAAAAATGTTGGCTCTCTGAGTTTAATTTCTTCATCCTTAAATTGAGATAATGATGATATCTAAGTAAACAGGCTTTTTCCCAATGAAGTAAGATTTTATTTTCTGTAAGAACTTTATACACTACTGACCATGGTGACAGACAAGTAAATGGCTCTTACTTGTACCACAGGGCACTGCTGCTAATGGTCAAAACAATTGTGGGAGAAATCACTGTCTTCATTTCAAAGGTTTAAAAGAGTCTGAGCCTAAAGGTGGCACTGTAATTGAAAAACAATTAAGTACTCAAATCAATTCAAATCCTAATGTTTGCAGAATCTTAAACCTATGTGTTTTCCACTCCACTAAGCATGACATTACTATGACATTCATGTAATGTTCCTAGGAGGTAAATGAAACTGTTACCAAGGCACATTAGAAAGGATAGTTCAATTTTTGCCCTGCCAAAACTGGCCATTGTATTTAGCAGACATGCTTTAGCTTCCAGATGGATAATGTTGAGCCAACCCACTAATCAGGTCAGTAGGTCTATCCTGACAAGCGTTTTGTAGCTAATGTATCCTGGCAGGTTTTTCAAAATATGGTCATATTCAAAATCTAGTGGTCTATAGGAGCTATTTCAAGGAGCTTTCAGGTGCACATGTAAATGCTGGAAAATGCCTTTTTCTAAAACCCACCCTGCTAAGCTTTCCTTCCTTATACTTTACAAAACAGCACCTTGGGTATGAATCAATCATTTGTAGAAATCTTTGAAACAGTGCAACCCTTCACCCTGAGGAACATTTTGGAGGACAAATGTTGGTACCATCTTCTGGGCAAAGCATACATAAGAATTTTAATTTTTGCAGAATATTGCTTTAAGGCATTTCTATGGAGAGGCAGCATAATGAAAGATAATATTATAGATTTGGGACATGATTTATTGATTGTATTGTTTGCTCTTGTCACTTAAATTCTTAATTCCAAGATGCTTAATTCTATTGCTTTGGGTAAATTGTTTTACCCAATAGAATTATGCTTAATTCTATTGATTCTCATTTGTATCAAATGGAATACTTGAATAACAATATCCACAACATACAGTTTGCTTACATTACCAGTAGAATCACAAGAGCCAGAACCGAGTTTGAAGCATTACACAGTCTTTGGTGTAAGGCACAAAAACTCATCTGCTATTTTGATTTAGATTTAAAAAGTACATCAAGATTTTCTTGCTCAAAAGTGGAACCTTTATATGTTAGTTGGCCTTTGAGGGCAATATACTTATCAATGAATTTGTCTATTAATGAGTTCATAGTTGAATGTGCTTTTAGGACATGAGACCTGGTAGGAAGTGGCAGATCTATGGGGAAATGACGTGGAAGGGTGTTGTCTTTCTCACTTTTCTCATTGTTGAGACACAATGTCTAACAAACAATTTAAAGGAGAAAAGGTTTATTTTTGGCTCACAGTTTACAGAAGTCTCAGTCCACAGTTTGCCAGCTCGAAGACAGGATTGCATGGCAGAGGCTCACGGCATGCCATGGTGGCCAAGAAACAGAGCATAGAGGAAGGAGAAGAGGAGGGAGATGTTCCCTTTCGAGCTGCAGCCCCAGTGACCTTGCTGAAACCAGGCCCCATTTCACAAGTCATTTAGAAGCCCTGGTAATATAATCGCCTCCTAAGAGCCCTGCCTGTGAGTATAAGAGAAGAGACTTTGAGGAGACATTTAGATATAAACCACAGCTGGTCCTGGGCTCCTCCTCTCTTGCTTTGCTCCCTGGCCACCACGGGGATGAGTATCTTTCCTCCACCATGTACCTGTGCCTTAAATTCACCTGAATTTGGGCTGGACACACTGGAGATTATGGGTGAAACAGTTCTCTATTCTTTGAAGTTTCAGGTGTGAGATATCTTTTTCAGAGCAATGGGAAAGCTGACCAAAAGATGTGCCTTCTCATCACCATCTTTCAATTATGAAATTCTGACACCTTAAAATTCCAATAGGTTGACACATTCTACACAGTACTTCACATCGAAGTTGATTCACTGAACCTTTACTTGTTCTATGGATGCCAAGAACCTTTCAATGAATTGGCACAGTTATTAATAGATACCAAAATCAAATTGGTGCTCACCAATGTAATACTCTTGACTCTTTTCTTTCTTTCATCTTATTGCTTTCTTATTCTTCAAGACTGTACTCAAACTTTACTCACCTCATCAGTCTATTATCTCTTTGTCAAACCCCATATATTTTGCTTGACCAAAAAATCCAAAAGACCTCTTGAAAAAATGTATCATTTACCAGCACTTACACTTTTTTGCACTTAATCATGACTATTCATAGAACATTATTTCTTATTAAAATGAATTCAAAGTGCCTATCCTAGGTGACAGAGTAGATGCTCAGGTATGCTAAATAAATGAACAAATTTCAAGAAATAATTATATGAGAAAAGTACAAAGACAGAACCTTTTTAACTTGAATTAGGTGTAACATCTCCTTATAATATTATTTTTCCATCCAATATGCTGTATTTTATTTTCATGAAAACTCCCAAATATACACAGGCAGATCCCAAAATAAGATTCTAAATTTAGATTGAAGGACTGTAAATAGGTTTCCTAAGTTGAAATTTAAACACATGTTGTGTCCTTTCCCTGTTCAAATTTTTTTCTGTATAGCAAATTATATATATATATATATATATATATATATATATATATATATAGTGAAAAATAATGTTTCATTATGGCTAATTAAAATCTTATGAAAGATAAAATTTCCTTGGTGGTAAGGACATGGTCAATATATGTTGCTTGTTAGATTTATTCGATTCACCTGGCATCCAACAAATACTGAACTTTAATTGTCCCAGGCTCAGTTACCTGAAAAGCAACTGAATTTAGTTTTCAGTGACTGAATCATTTAAATCAGGTAGCATTGTACTACATATCAGATATTCTAATCTTGTTTGGTACATGATTTTGATTTTGCCAAACAGCAGCTTAAAAAGCACACAACTAAATCTTGTAAAACATTACCCATGTAGTAACTGATGTCTTGCTCCTTTCCATAAGTATTCTCTTTTGTTAAAATTTAAGAACTTCCCATCATGGGAGAAATATGCCTTGAAAAGTACATATCAGCACAACTGAACAATTAGTTGACAAGATATTTGGTGAAACACCATTTTAAATTTTTCTGGGAAGATAGTTTTCGATGAGTTTAACGTTCAAGTCCGCAGATGATCAAGACATATTATTTTCCTTGATTGGCTGGACATTAACTCAATCAGTGAGAGGCCATGATAGAACAAAGGGGCTGATTCTACA
>PVJX010051914.1:0-10132 GCA_004027295.1 Dolichotis patagonum | reverse complement strand
CATGGCTTTATACTATTGTGTTATGTTTGATATTATTGTAATTGAAACTATGCTCAACTATAGCAGAGTTAGAGATATGGCGTTAGATACTGTTGATGTCCAGTTGACTTAATGTAAAGTACTGTGTTGCCTATGTTGTCCTCTTCTGATCTGGTCTGTACTACCCCCTTTTGTTTTATTCTCTTTTAAATAAAAAAAAAACCATCTTGTCTCACTTCAGCTGAGACCTTGTACTAGTTCTTCACTTCTATTAGAGGGCAGAGTATTTTTACAAAGTGCTTCAGCATTCTGATCCATCTTTTCAAACTCAGTGGCTCCATTCCTACTTTACTTCATTTAGAGCCACTCAGGTTGTACTTGCTATCTGATTCCATCTGGCATAGTCTGAGCACAATTATTCTCGAAAGCCTCTTCTCTGGCTTATTCTTCTGCAGAGAGTGATTCCTCTGGATGTCCATGTCTCCTACTTATGCAAGATTTTCCTCAGATGTCACTTTGACAGTGAGGCTAGTGCTGGCTGTCATATTAAAAAAAATATATATGACTTCATTTCCCACCCATGTCCCAACCTATCTTTTGTTATTCAGCTTTTTCAAATTACAAAATACCTCCTAACACATCATGCCATTTTATACAATATTGTTTATTGTTTTCCACCGCTTTGTGAGTTCAAAGATTTACTTCTTTTTTTCCCCATCTTTTCTTTCTTTCTCTTTCTTTCTTTCTTTCTTTCTTTCTTTCTTTCTTTCTTTCTTTCTTTCTCTTTCTTTCTTTCTTTCTCTTTCTTTCTTTCTTTCTTTCTTTCTTTCTTTCTTCTTTCTTTCTTTCTTTCTTTCTTTCTTTTCTTTTTCTTCCTTTCTTCCTTCCTTTCTTTTTTTTTCTTTCACAATGAGCTACATCCTCAATCCTTTTAGTATCTTGATGTGGGAACTCTCTGATTTCACTAGAATGCACTCAAATTTCCAGTCTTCATCATTAAGCCTCTCAAAGTCCTGGAATCACAGAGTTCAGCTTTCTTTTGTATTTTTGTCACACAGAAGAGCATTAAACACATAGTAAAAACTGGCTAAACATTTGTTTAATATTTGTATTTGTTACTTTTGTGTTAGCCTATTATGATATTCTTCTACTTAGTTTCCTTATCATAAATCTGTTTCTTTCCACATCATGCCTCAGCTGTGGCAAATTAATTTATGTATCTCAATTCTGGTGATGTAATTTTATTTAAATTCTTCAATAGTTTTATAATTCTTATCAAAGAAAGTCTAACTACTTGGCATAATATCTGACATTCTTCACATTTGAATTTTAAGCTTTCTTTCTAGTCTCAGCTATTATAACACTAAATTTCATACCTAAATATTTCTATTTTGTGATATTTTAATTTTCTCTCTTTGTAGATCCTTAAACTAAACTTGATCATGGAAATATTATTTGTACTTTGTTGAGGCCTGGCTAAGAATTCATTGCCTAAAAGCAAATAAAAAAATTTATACCAGCTCAAAAATCAGTGTTCTTTCACATGTAAAGTTATATTTGTTGGTAAATAATTGAATAAGTATCAGTTTCTCAGTACAATTTTTTAAGGCAATGAAGAATTTAATTTCCTCTAGTACTGTTGCAACTATTGGAGACACGTGCTTAAAAATTAGATAACCCCTATTCCTATTTCAGATATGACTCCAGTAGATTCAGCCTCTGTAAAAAATGAAATAGAAATGTTAAAATATTTCTTTACCTAAGTATGGGACACAGTAAATATTTTCACCACTCATCTTTTAATTATAGTGGCAGATTTTCAACATTTGCCAAGTATCTAGAAAAATCTTTAATGTTCTTGGGAAGTATAAATTATTTTATCTGATAGTCTTTAATTAGTTTATTTAAAGTACATTTAATTTTCTGATGTAATACATTTAACCTCTCTTTGACAAAATCATTAAATCTATGTTGCTAATGAGAATTTTAAGAAGTTATTTATCAGTAATTATACTATTTAAAGTAGATATATTAGATATATTTACAAAACAATTCTGAAGGAACAATTTGTTTCAACATTTGTGTAGAGTTAGTATGGGTTTCAAAGTTTCTAAGGCCAACAATTTTGGATACCACATATTCACAAACACCTAACAGTGAAAATCTACTTATACGTTGAAAGAACCAAATGGAAGTCAAAATATCAACCTAATATTCCACTTATTTGTGTTAAAATTCCTTTTTAAATGATGGACTGATTTTTAAATCAGATTTGTAGTGTAAAAGCTCAAACTTATTTGATATATATAAAATTTATTATAACAAATAGCCAACTTGAAACATAAGAATTATTCTGATGTTCTAAGATATAATAGCCAAATTATATTAATTGCACAACTCATTGTATCAATTATGCAAATTTTTTCTGAGGATACTAACAGGAAAAACAAAGAAAAAGCAATTCAAATCCACTTAATCCCATGGCTCCTTTTATACACAGATTCAGAGAATATTAATATAAGAATAGTCTATCTCACATTCACTTAGGAACAAGAAAAGTGGGCTGACATTTGTTAAACTACTTAGAAGAATATTTGTAATATCATTAAGAACTGGAATGATGCCAGGAATTGAAGGAAAGCAGACAGATTATGAAACTTCAAACAGAAGAGAGTAGTCAGAGTTATGTGATATGTGTGATGTCAGTAGCTATTTTATTCCTTTAAATCCCTGATATTGAATGTGAATCTGTAAACACTCAGAGAACAATACTTGGTAATAGGGCTGCATGGGCTTATAAAAAAGAAACGATGCCAAACGATGTCTCTGTTACAGTCTGTATTTCATTGGGGGATTAATTGAAACATTTAGTGCAGTGTCTCAGAAAGCTTAGCATTCAAACCTGTTTCAGGTTGGCTTGGATATGAACTATATCACATCATTTGGCATGCTAGCTAAGTCAGAAGAAAGGGAGGTGGTGATAAATGGAAGCATGTCCAGTTGTGAGGAAGTGTCTACTAGGGGGGCTGCAGAAGCTTTGGCATGAGGTCAGGTTTTATTTTTCATCTTTATTAATCATCTCCAGGGGGAAATAAATTGTGTGCTAATGAAATTTACAGATAGCACTAAATTTTGAGGTGTTGCCAACACAGTTAAGAAAGGAGAAATAAATATAAATGGACTTAAGCATGCTATTTATCATTTATTTGGGTTTAATCAAAATTATTCCCATGACACATTTATAAGTGATTTCCACAAATTAAATTTAGGGGAGAGATCTCCAACTCATGGCAAGACAAATAGGTTGATATTAGTGTCACTTTCTGTATTCTGCTTGGTTAGAAGAAAAAAGATATCTACTACAAAACTGTGCTACTTAGAATATCTTCTTTGCACTTTTATGGAGTGCCAATTAAGAAACTGGTAACATTTCCAAGATCTGAAACATTTCACTTTTAAAAATTCAACAGAAGCACAGGGGTCAAAGATAAAACATATACTTTCTTCATCTTCCTTTTGTATCCTGACTTTGCCCAGAAAATGTTGCGTTTCTGGTAATATCTTTGAGGGAGAAGTATTTTATTCTCACCTCTCATGTTAACATAGGGTCTGGAAATAACTTGGAGTTCCACCATAGAAGACCATTTGTATGGCTCTCCTTGAATGCAGAACAATTACTTCTGCATTAGTTAAACAAGACTCTATCTCCATGTATTGATATATAGAGAGAGCCTGCTAAGCTGTTTCTTCTCCCTTCAATTGGCTCTAAGCAGTGTAAATAGGGCTAGCTGAGGTAGTGATGCATAAACTTTGAAGCCAGCTTACAGGCTCCTGTTTCCTTGTCTTGCATCCCCCAGTAAGTGGTTGAGTCCAGAGGGAGGGCAAAGCCACATAGCTCCAGAAATATCAACTGGGTTAATGCCTCAAAATGAAAGGCTATGACTTCCTAGGCCACAAAAGTTTACATATCAGAAACTGAAGCAACAACCTCATAAATACATAAATGCTACCCTAATTGAGTTATGCAGACTGATCTTTGTGCATACCCTTGTCTCCGTATATTGCAGAGTGTTTTCTGGCCTCCTAGGTAAGCTTAGCTCACAGTCGCACTATATTTCCCAGCATTCTCACCATCACTCATTCTTGAGTCACTCCCTTTCTTGGCAAGTTAATAAATTCTGGGTGAGGCCTGGGTGTGGGTGCTTGTCCAGAGAATCTTCACCTGGACCTTACATATGACCCATTGACTGCCTTTAGCTATGAATATGTCTTTATTCTCACCATGGGTTGCACTAGAGATGGTAGATTGGAATTAACTCACCAGGATTCCAATAATGTTTCAATGAGACTGCAAACATAAACTTCCCAGACCATGAGAAAAGGTGGATTATAATATTTGGGCTATGGTAATCCGTGCTGCTTCTTGCACTTTCTAGAATATTCTTTTTTTCTATAAAAATACAGAGCATATATAAGCTCCTGTGAAGTGATGGCATCAGGTACTTTAATTGATTGTTCTCTTATTGTCATTATTCATAAACATTGAATAATTTACTTGATTTTTTCTACTCTATCTATTGTGATCTCAATATTCATTAATCCAAGACTCTAGCTGCTCATTATTTTCATATTCACTTTCCAATATTTCTTTGTTCATCTATCCTATTCACGTATTCCCTGGTCATTCCTTAAATCTTGTTATTAAAAATGACTGTTTGCATTAGGGAGAGGGCCCTATCATAGAATGGTTGGCTAGCATGTATAAGCCACTTCATTTGATTTTCATACACTGAAACAAAGCTAAACCAAAACAAATACACAAAAATAAAGCAAAAGGAAGCATAATTATATCACTGTCCCAAATCTTGATGTTCTATTTCAAAACACTCTCTCCATTACCTATCCTTGCAGTTCTCCAATTCTAACAATTATTTGGCTCCTTAATTGACCTTCTGGTCTACTTTTGACTATTGATTCATGTTCTTTTCTGTCCTTTACATTTAGCATAAATTTCACTAGTCTACCAATATATCCACATTGAAGCATAGTCTTCAATTCATTTGCCCCATCTCTATTCTGTGTTCTCCCTTTATAAAATCCTAACCTGAGTAAATCTAATTATATTCCAGATTATCACACAGTGAACAACTGAACATGAATAGCTAGTGAAGGATGCTGCTTTGCATTTGTTACCATAACAATGAAGTATGCCTTTGGCATTCCTTAGAAATACTACTGTATTTCAATAGATAATTTACAATTTATGACAAGGTTATTTTAATCTTACCTCTGTTTCTTCAACCTTCATTTGTATTTACTTCTTATCTCTCAATAGTAGCCTGCCTTTTTTTTATTTCATAGAGATTATGAGTAATCAGAAAATAATCTCCCTGTCCTTTCACCACCAAATACATTGATCTATATACAACTTTTCCCATAATCCTTGCTTTTCTTCTTACAAAAGATGAATTATTTCTGCCTTCATTTAAAACTTCCCTTTGTGTACTAGGTCTAACCTTCAATGTTAAAAGAACTTGGTTATGTCCATCTGGCCTGCATTATCAGTGTTCTGCCTCTCTTGGTCATTGTTATCATAAAAAAGAAATTAAGTCACATTCAATTTAAAAACAAAATATTCCCTGACTACTCATTCTCCTGTGTCATGAACTAATTATGTCCCTTAAAATTTACACATTGCATCTTTAATCTCCAACATAAGTGCTTTCAGAGACAAGTCTTCAAGGAGGTATCAATATAAATTAAGCTTTTAGGATTGAGACCTAATATGATAGCACATGTGTCTATAAAAAAGAAGAAAACAGTATCAGAGAACTTTCTCACTTTTCGTGAGCATGCAGATCAGCAGTCATGTGTGGACACAATGATTACATCATAATGTCCATGCAGGGGATAGAGACCTCAAGAAATTTAACCATGATAACCTTTTGAATGCACACTTGTGTGTAAACTGCAGAACTATCAGAAAGTATATTCTGTTGTAGAAGCAAAAGAACTCAGTGACATTCTGTTTTGGAAGCTGGACCAAAATATAACTACAATTTCATTTCTATGCTGTTCTTCATAAAATTTCTTCTTTTCTACTTTCAAAAATTTCCACAGTTGAGCTGACAATATAGCTAAGTAGTGCAGTACCTGCTTGGCAAGCACAAGGTTTCAAGTTTAATTCAAGGTTCAAAAAAAAATTTTCCATAATTTCTCTCTTGAGGTTGCATGAGTTGATCTTTCTTCCCCACTATTTTCTTGATAAATCCTTTGTCAAGTTTGCCAAGGAAAGCAATTTTGCCATATCAAATGATTAATATTCATCTTCATTTCACTTGGTTTCTTAGTAATATTTGATGCTTTTGGTGACTCCTTCATCTGGGGCAAGATTTATTCTTTGGTTTACAAGATGTCCATGCCTATTCTTTTTCCTATTGCATATTTTTCTGTGAGAGACTGTTTCTCCTTCTTGCTTATAACCTTTAAGTGCTATAGCTCCTTAGGATTTAATTCACAATTTCATCTGCCTCTTACTCTCTGTAAGTGGTCTCATTTAGTCCTATTTTTTGAATACTGAAAATGTATGAATATACTGAAGATTCTCATTATTAGTTTTTCCTTCAAACACGCCTCACTAGACATTTTTCCAATTTCAGGAATTCTACTATTATTCAAACACTTTTAGTCTTTGATGTCTTAATTTCCATGTTCACTTATTTAATTTATTGGAAATTTCCATCAATTGTACGCTTTAATATATTCAATTTTTAAAATATTAAAAATTCTATTTATAAAAATGTTTTAAATATAATGCGCATAAATTCTCTACCCAGATTCTATGAATATTAATATCATATGTCATAGGAATCAGTATTTTTCTCTACTGATTGAAGACAAAATGTCATTTTATCACCAATTATTTCAGTATATATTTGTTACAACAAAGAATAAATGCTAGTATGTCCTATTTCTAGTTTAGGTAATTTGGCTTACATCAATATCTGCCTCTGGTATTCACACTACTTTAGAGTTACTATTTCCTATTTTATGTTCAGTAAGTACACTGAGTGAAGATATGCAAACATCTTGTTATTTTAAAAGCTTACCCCCACTAATTTTACAAATGATTGATCATTATTGGCTGAATGAAGTGTTACTATGGTTGTTGCTGTAGTAAATGATCAATGTCTTTATCATAATAATGTCTGTTCACTGATACCCCAAATCTCTGAATACGTTAGTTTACATGACAAAGATAATTTGAGGCCATAGATGTGATGCAGGTTGCTAATCTGTTGATTTTAAAATACCATCCTGCTGAATTATGTGGGTAGGCCTAACCTAATTGGGGGCCCATATTTTGTTAAAAGGAAAACAAGGATGCAGGGGAATCACTCAGTGAAATGTGACTACTGAAGAAGGAAAGAAGGATGTCCTGTGAGAAGTTATGGATCCACCTTTGTTAGCTCTGAGGAAAGATGAGAACGTGAAGTGCTGAGGCACATGAGCTGCATTGGAAATCTGGAAATGGCAAGAAAGGATTCTCCTCCAGATTCCCAAGAGGAAAAAATAATCTTGAATCTTTCATATTAGTCCAGTGATATTCTGATCCACCAATAGCTCATCTAAGGATTGCAAATGTTGAAAAATATCACATTCCCTGAAACCATTAAATTTGTGTGAATTTACCAGAGTAGCAAAAAGAAAATATAGAGTACTTAAAAAAAAAAACAGAAAACAAAGTTGCCAAGTGGCAAGTCTTACAGTTTTTCTATATTCATTAGTTTGTTAACATAAAATAATAATAGTATTTTATTTGGAAAACCAAAGCTGGATTCATCAGGTTGTTGCACAGAATGATCAAAAGGATACAATGTATGGTATGGAAAACCATAGAACCTGAAGAGAATTAGAATAAGTTGACTTAGCAATGAAATTTTCCTCTGGCAAAGTTCTGTTTTTATTTATCTATTGTATTTATAACTACCTGATTTTTCAGGGATAAACTAAAGCCTGAAATCATTTTTCATTTTGAGATAGGTCCTCACTAAGTCATTACATTGCCCAGGTTGAAGTTGGGCTTGAACTTGGAGTCCTCTTGTTTCAGCTTTAGAGAGTGCTGAGATTACAGATATAAACCATTATGCCTGGATGGATGTGTGTCTTGGTCTATTGAGTAACATTACTAATATTGTTTCTGTTTTTTATTTTTAATTTTTTTCATTTTTGACCAGACTCAGCTGGAGATAAATTATTTCATTGGGTATTTTATCTTGATGTGGTCTACAAATGTATTTATAAAACACAGATAATGAAGAGAATTCAAATCTCTTCTGACGTTATTTTTCGCAAGGTACCATACAAAAATATCTTAGAAAAGTCAACATAACCTTATTTTATTTAAAAATATTTGTGAATACTCTAAAGAAAATTTTTGTATTAACAGTTCTTATATATAGTCTTTCATGCATAAATAATTGCTATTTTGAAATCAATTTTACCCCATTCTGCAGCAGTGAAAGAATCACCGTCTTTTAAAGCGATTATTTATTGATATGATGAACAGATAAAGGATAATTAATTCACTTTTACAAACCACAAACTAACCACAAAGCTTTTCTGATGAATTTATCAGAAATTTTCATAATTTGGATGACTACAAAAGATTTTTGTTTGTCAAATGAAAGAAACGTGACTATATTAGAAAGAATGGAATTTTTTGCCCAGTGGGAATGTAATGCTGTACAAAATAAAATCATTCAAATGTGTTCCTGTCTGAGTAACTTTCACTTTTGCTCCACCTCGTTTGCTCATTTCTGCTTTGGAAGCCAGGGTGCCCAGAGGGTTGGTTTTTCTGGTCAGGACCAGTCTGCCCTCATGTTTCCTTCAGCAGCCTCTCAGTAAATTGAAGGTGAAAGGAGCCAGTCCATGGAGTGGGAGAGAGGAGGCAGGAGAAGGAAGCAGGATCTCAGAGCATTGGCCATGCACTTTCTCTTGTACAGACACAGAAATTTTTCAATTGTTCATTTTAATTCTTCTAAATTAAATTTTTATTTTATGAATTGGGAAACTGGGACATGTATTTTGATCAATAGAACATTATAAACTGAAGGTTTTCTGTAGCCTACACCTTCACTTTTCTCCACTGCCTTCTCCTCATCGTCCAAAGTAGCCTCTTCTTTTCTTTCTTTTATCATTAATCAAAACTTGTTCTTGGAAAAGAGGGTGACAAATGTATTCACACAATGGTTCTCAAAATCCTTCTTAGTTGAGTATTTCAGGCATAGTTTATCAATTGATCACAGCTTGTTAGAGAAGAATATTTCTGACTGTTCCATTAAAATACAAAGTAAATACCAGACCTTGATGATGTCATACTTGTGAAGTGTTGAGAAAAGTGTTTTATTCCTTATAAATGATTATCAGGTCATAGGAATTAAATAGAAGTAAATTTGCAGGGCAGAGAGTTCACCAGTCTTTCTCAACAATGAGAGATGAATGCTTCTATCTGTATATATTCTTGATTACTCATCATCTTCCTTTTAACTTTTCATGTGATTTTCTGATCAGGTTATATACGTAGGTCTGGTTTTGTTCTATAGTTTGGAAGCACTTAGAGAAGATAAGTTCTTAATGCTGATGTCTTTATCCTCTTTGGTCCCAAGTCCAAGGATAAGCTTAGTAATATACTACATTTGGTATGATCCCATATTTAACTAAATTCATGCAGCATAGTTTCAATTTTGAATAGTTGGACAACATTTTCATGCAAGCATAGGAAAAGGGAAATAAAGCACATAACTGTATATTTTGCTTTTAAGTGATAGAAATTTTTCTAAACTAATTTAACTGGATAAAGAAAGTATGCTCATATAACTACTTCACAAAACTTTTTAAGGGAATCACTATATACAAACATGGTTTTTCCATAGTTTCAAGAAAGTTACCATCTCTGGTCTTTCTTTCCATTTTTTGAGACAAGGTCTCATTCTATAATGCAGGCTGGCCTTGAAATTACAGAGTATTCCATGCTTTCATTGAAGTCCTGGCAATCCTCCTGCCTCAGTCTACTCAATGCTGGCATTACAGGTGTGAACTGATACCTGTAGCCTGGAATTTCTTAAGTCCTTCTTCCTCAGCTGCCCCCTGG
>PVJX010051913.1:0-10137 GCA_004027295.1 Dolichotis patagonum | reverse complement strand
TTTCTTTCAAGCAGTTTTGCCAGCTTTCTATCGAGTCTTTAGTTTCCTGATAATCTCTTTGAATCTGTTTCATAAATTCTAGGTTTTTTCTGAATTCCTCATTAAATTTTTCTCTCCATTTGTGTTCCTCCATTCTTCTGTCTGTGTCTTCTTGAGAGGTGCTCAGCCCTTCTTTTATTAATCTACTTATCTCTTGTTTAATTTGAATTAATATTTCAGTTTTTGTCCCACTTACAAGGTCCTGAAGATATCTCTTTATGTCCGCTAACACTGTGTTTGATGTTGCATTTTTGCTGCCCTCTGTCTCTTTTGTATTTGCCTCTCCTGGATCGATGTTCTCAGGGTTGGGGGCTGGGAGTGTTTTCTTATTTCTCCCTTTAGTCATGTTTTTGGTTCCTTCCATACAAGTGTACAGTGTAATTTCCAGACCCTTTTCTTGTTGTTTAAGGTTCCTCCAGAGGGCGCAGGCTAGGAGCTTTAGCCCTCTTCAATAGGTTATCAGAGATTAGAGTTCACCCAGGGGCAGTATACGCTACCTCTTCCCTTCTGGGCCAGTCAACCTTTGCAGGCCTTCACTGCATCAGTGTGCACTGATCTCAGGGAAGTAACTGGGTCCCCACCAGGGTCGTGGCCTAGTTCAAGCAGCTTCCACCAATCTGCTTGGCGAGGGGAGTAACCAGCTGAAGCCACTTCCTTATGGAGTTAGGGCTGTCCTGCCTAAATCCAACATGTCCAGTTGGTTTCCCCTTTCCCGTGGTAGGGTCTCACCGTGTCCCTGAGAACTGCTGGATTGCCCGACCTCTGATTTCAGGGCTGTTGCGGTGGGAATCCACGGTGCCTCTGGGTGGGTCGTGTGTAGAGCCGGTCCTGGGGAGCTGCACGTAGGGCTGTTCAGCTCCGCGCTCCGGCGGCTTAAGCCAGTCACTTCGGCGCGGATCGCTTGTTCAGGTTGGGCGGGGTTCAGGCGGCTCGAGGAGGGTGCCGTGCTCGCTGATCTTATCTTCACTAATAGTAGCCCCAGGACCTCATATTTGAGCGGGTTTTCAGGTTTTCGCACTTTAGTTACTTTCTGGGTTGTGAGAGTCCATCTCTCTCTGTTTGGGTCTCTCCAGGATGTTTTATTCTGGCATTTGAGCTGTCTCTCTCAGAGAGGGTCTCTCTCCTGCTACCTACCAGTCCACCATCTTGTGCCTTCTCCGCCTTAAGGTCACTTTGTAACTCAGGCTGGTCTCAGACTCACAACAATCCTTTTGCCTCAGCTCCCAAGTGCTGGGATTACATGTGCCACCATGCCTGGTCTCTACCAGCAGTCTTGAATCAATTGTTTTGTTTTGTTTTGTTTCGTTTTGTTTTGAGACAGTATCTCCCTTTGTAGTGTAGGCTGGCTTTGAACTCACTATGTAACCGAGGTCAGCCTCAAACTCACTGCAATCCTCCTGCCTCAGACTCCCAGGCACTATTATAGGTGTATTCCACCATGCCCAGCTTTGAATCATATAATTGAGACATCCTCAAATTTTTATTAGAAAGTCACAGGGAAATGAAAGATTTGTTAGGTGCCTATAGAGAAAGTGCCATTATATAATGGTCTTAAAGTCTGAGAAGTTCAATATTTGTATTACTATGGGAATATAACAAATTGAAAGAAAATTGTCCAAATCTCAGAAATAATATGCTTTTGACTGAAGTGGCTAAAACTTTTTAAAATGTGTATAATTACCAAGGTGTAACACTTGGATGCCATTAAAAGTATTTTATTTTGTTTGCACCAGATAGTAAATTTTGGTATCTGATATGTTTGTTTTCTCAAAGGATAAATTAATCTAAGGACAAGTAGAACAGCACTTCTATCTGTAATTCTGTTTGTATTTCTCTGAAAAAAAATTTTCAAGCAAGATCTATTCTGTTTGAAAGGTTGACTTTGCATTGTGTGGTCACTGTACTAAGTTTGGCTGTTGCATTTCTATAATGAGAACTAGACTAGATGCTGGCAATTCTAGTGGCTTTTAGTGTATAAAAGGTAAATAGTTATTTATTTCCTTTTTGGTGCTGTAGAAGTGTAGTCCGGTTCTTAGAGTCATGTGGGTGGTTTTTCTTTTGTTTTCTACCTTTTTGGGGGATGGGGTTAAAATACGATTAAAAAGGACACATCACTTTTAAAGTAAGAATATTGATTTTTAATGTGATTATATACTGTTTAGAGGGCAGAAAATTGACTTTGCTTCTGATCATATTTAGTAGCTGGTTTTTTCTGATTTTCTTAAGGTATACATTTGGGTTCTTTAAAAATAAAATCAACCAGGTATGGTGTCAGATGCCATAATTCCAGCACTCTGGAGGCTGAGGCAGGAGGATTGCCATGAGTTCAGGCCAGTGTGGGCTACGTAGTGAGTTCAATACTGCCTGAACTGTATATTGAGACCCTGTCTCAAAAACAAAAACAAAACAAAAAAACTCAGCAAAGCAAAATGGATTAAAGATCTAAGTGTTGAAACAGAAATACTTAATCTTCTGGAAGGTAAAATAAATAAAATATAAAAGTCATAGGCAGAGACAAGGACTTTCTGAACAGAACCTCAGTTCCAAAGGAAATAGTCCCAAGAATTAACAATTAGGATGATATCAAATTAAAAATCTTCTGCACAGCAAAAGAAAAAACCAGGATGACAAGACAGCCTGCAGAATGGGAAAGATTTGTTCCATCCCTTCCTCAGACACTAGAGGACTAGTATCTATACTGTATAAAGAACTTAAAGAATTAGAGTCTCCAAAATAAGAAACCCAATAAAAAAATGGGTAGCTGATATGAATAGATATGTCTCAGAAGAAGTGCCAATGGCCAATGAATGTTCAGCGCCACTGGTCATTAGAGAAATGCAAATTAAAACAACACCAAGAAGTCATCTTACCCCAGAAAGAAAAGCTTTCTTCAAGAAATTAAATAGTAACAAATGCTAGTGAGATTGGGGGTGGGCTGGGATGGGGTAGGGAGGAACCCTTCTTTTTACCTTGCTGGTAGGAGTGTAAACTGGTGCAACCACAATGGAGAGCAGTATGGAAGTTCTCAAAATTCTAAAACTAGAAATTCCATCTGACCCAGCTAGGTGTCTTCCCAAAAGAATTAAGAAGATCATATCACAGTGATAACCTGAATACCCATGTTTATAGTAGCACAATTCATAATAGCTAAATCTTGGAAGAGACCTTATGTCCATCAACAAATGAATGGATAAAGAAAATGTGGTAATTACATACAGTGGAGTGCTTCTGGGCCATAAAGAAGGATAAACCTGAGTCATGTGTAGGAAAATTGATGCACTTTGAGACCAATGTTAAGTGAAACAAATCAGACACACAAGTTTAAACATCACACAGTTTCTCATATGAAAAACCCAAAGTATTGTTTAAATAAACAGCAAAATAAGAATGGTAATGGGAACTAGGGTGATAGATCTTTCTCACAGAGAAAGAGGATCAAGAGAAGGATGGGAGGGAGGGGAAAGGGATGAAAAAAGAATTAAAATGTGTGTATAGTTTGCTTTTGTTTTGGTGCCGGGAATTGAACTTGTGACCTCACACTTGCCTGGCAAGCCCTTGTGCCACTGAGCTAAATCCCCAGCCCCTGCTTTTTGTTTTTTGAGACAAGGTCTTCTTATGTAGTTCAAACTGGCCTTGAAATGACCTTACAGCCCAGGCTGGCCTAAAACTTACAATAGTGCTCCTGTGTCAGCCTCCCAAGTGCTAGGATTACAAGTGTGTGCCACCACGCCCAACTAAGAATTAAGATGTGTTGTGTACATGTACTAACTCTACACATGGATTGTAAACATTATGTACTGCAAACGTGTACTAATCAAATGTTAAAATTATACTTCCCACTCACTTTGGAAAAAAAAACAAGTGACTTGTGGTTGTAAGATAGACATTGCTTCTGTTATTTTAAACAGTATGTATATTACATTATTAAAAATTAATTTTGAAATTATGAAGCCAAAATAGATAATACACAATGTGTAGCTTAGAGTCCAAGGATTGTTCTGATTATATAGTTAAAGGATTTGTGGGGTGTTTTTGTTAGTTTTGCTTGCTTTTTGGTTTTAGTTTTGGTTTTTAAGGGCAGTACTGAGAATCAAACCCAGGACATTGTGCATGCTAGCCAAGTGCTTTACCACTGAACTATATCCTGATCCTTGATAAACATATTTACATTAAAATATAAATAGAATACAAAACCCAGAAGAATGGAGCCTCTTTTCAAACCATGGCATTGGGGTTTTAGCATTCTTACTATAGCTGAAGCAAGTTTTTTCAAGTTTTTACTTTATAAAAGTAAAGGCTCTGGTTTCACTGTAATCCACAACCTAGAAAAATAATGGATCATATATATATATATATATATATATATTTTTTTTTTTTTTTCAAATTAATTCCCCTCTCCTATTTTCTTCTTGATATAAATTTGAGGTGAAATACTAAAAATCTTTTTTTCACACTAGGGATATTCTACCATTAAGTATGAATCATTCTGAACTTTTTTGGAAAGATTCATCTGTTTGTAGTAATTTCAAATGCAGGACCTGATTGTCAACAGTGTCATTTAGTTAGAGATCAGAATTTGTCCTCATTTGATACTTTATTCTTTACAGCTCAATCCATGCTTGATCCTATGTGCCACATTTCAGTTTTTTTTTTTTACTTTAAAACAAAATGATTTTCTAATTTTTAACATTATGTATCCTAATGATATATTTTTTTCTTTATGCAGTATTTTTGCTGCAGAAATAGCCAAACTAAAAACACCAGATTTTCAAGGACCAGTGTAAGCCAGTTCATTACCATATATTGTCTGCAAGTCCTCCATTTGTGTTACTATGGAAACATATTCAGACTGGATTTATCATAAACCTTGAGATACGTGCCTTACAGCAGATCACATAAAGAAACATCTGGATCTCTTGTTTGTCCTGGTGGAGGGAGACCACCCTCTTCCTCTGTTTTGTGGGGAGTATGCTATAGTCCATTACTTTCTCTAGCCATAAAAATTGTAATGTGGATTTATCAAGTATACAGTTTTTAATATGAGTGGTTTTTATTTACTGAAATAGCTTTGGGAAATAAATGTTTATGTTAGTGCTAATTTATGAATTATGACTATGGGAACTTTTTTCTTTAAAAATTTTTTTTTTCTTTTTTTGAGACAGGGTCTTACTGTGTAGCCTAGACTGTCCTTCAACTCATGGGGATCCTCCTGCCTCAACCTCCTGAATGCTGGGATTACAGGCGTGCGCCACTATGTCCAGTTTTGCAATAATAGACTTTTAAATAGATGTGTTTGTATGATATATATGTATGTATATGTGTTTTTTATTTATTTATTTTTTTAACCCAGAGCCTCATACATGATAGGCAAGTTCTCTGCTACTGAGCTATGTCCCAGCTTGTTTTGAGAAGTGTCTTACTAAATTGCCTAGGTTGGCCTGGAACAGTGCCTAGCTGTATAGTACTTTTTAAAGTGTATGTTGATCTTTTGTTAGGTTAGTAGGCTCCCTAGAAGTTGATTAGACTTAGTGCCATTCTCTGGTAATTTTAAACTTTCCATGGGAATGTGTTCCAGAGCTGAGTGTCAGTCAGATGTTACCTGAGGAGATGACAGCTGCTTTTCTCTTACAGTCTCCATGAAGAGACCCTCAATAGCTCTTTAAAATGTTTCACTTACATGTGACAACTCCTAAATTTACACAGTTCAATTTAAAAGATTGAATTCTGTCCTCCGAGCCTTCCACTGGCATTCTAAGAGCATATGAAATATGAGGCTAAACTTACTTCCTGCTCTTGAGAACTCCTAAATGGATAATTTTAGGTTAATTCCAAGTGGCATGCATGGGAAATTTTAGGAACACAGAGGAGATGGCACAGACTGCCTTAGAACTTCTGTGACTGCTTCTTAGAAAAGTTGTTTTGTCCTCACAAGATGGTTAGAGTTAAGCCAAAAAAGCATAAAAGGGCATAGTAACACAGAAGACATGCTGGAAATCACATTAGTAAAGGGACTAAGGTATGCAATCACATGTGCACAGTAAGCCTTAATAACTTAGCATTTATTAGTGGGGTGACTTTAGGATGGGTGGTTAGGTTGGGGTGTTTGGGCTTTTTCTAGGTAGTACAAAACTACTGAAATTTAATCTGAAGAGTGATGTGGTTAGATTTACAAATTAATCTGGGAATATATTTAAGGGGTGGTGGGTCTGAAGACAGAAATAGGCCATTTATGTAGCATATTAGAATCACTCTGAGCCCAAAAAGCCGAAGTAATGGTGTCAGTATGAAACAAAGTACAAGAAAATATAAAGTTTTCTTTTGCTGAGAAAAGACTGGCATTTCAAACATAGAAAAAATGAGTATGTAAATGACAGCATGTAATTGTGTAAGGTAAAATCCAGCAAATGTACATTGTATTGAGAATTGCTCATTTTATGAATGTTAGTGATTTAAGCTATGCATTTGCATTGTTAATACTTAATTAGTACATATGTGTGTGATCATTTATTTATTTATTTATTTGGTTCTTTTTGAGACAGGATTTTGCTATGTAGTTAAAGCTGTCCTTGAACTCACTTTGTAGCCCAGGCTGGTCTCGAACTCACAGTGATCCTTCTGCTTCAGCCTCCCAAGTGCTGGGTTTACAGGTGTGCGCCACCATGCCTGGCTCATTTGTCCTCTTGAAGCACATGACATGATTCTTTTTCCTTATTTCCTCTGCATCTATTATGATTTTGTTTGTTTTTTTAGTCTTTTTTTTTAATTTTAAAAGGGAGTAAAATCAAACACAACAAAAAGGAACAGAATGGGACATAAGAAAGCATAAATTTCAAAGCTAGACAACCAGAGATCTTCACTATCTGTCATATTGTCTCTTGTTTTCTTCCAAATGGTTATCCTCACCTTTGCATATGGAGAACTCACACTAAATAATGTAGCCAATCTTTTCACAAGATGTGTAGTTCACTGGCTCCCACTTGCTGGGGAGGGGGGACTCGGGATGGGGGACAGGACGACATGAGATGTCTGATTCTCAGCCCACATGCAGGCAGGATCTCAGTCGCCCCTCAGAGACGGGAAGAGTTCCTTGTTCTCCTGGCACTCCAAGTCAACCGCACGGTGCATGTCTCGATGTGCCAGGGTCTCTCTCCTTCAGGCTGCTAAAAGTCTGACACACTTTCAGCCACCCCCCAGAGAGAGGAGGAGTTCTTTGTTCTCCCGGCACCCCAAGTCAGCTGCACGGTGCAGGTCCCAATGCGCCAGGGTCTTTCTCCTTCGGGCTGCCAAAAGTTTGCCACACTCTCAGCCGCCCCCAGAGAGGGGTGGAGCTCCTTGTTCTCCCAGCACCCCGAGTCAACCGCATGGTGCAGGTCCTGACATGCCAGGGTCTTTCTCCTTCAGGCCGCCAAAAGTCTGCCACACTCTCAGCCGCCCCCCCAGAGGGGAAGAGCTCCTTGTTCTCCTGCCCCCCCCAGTCAACCGCATGGTGCAGGTCCCAAGGCGCCAGGGACTCTCCCCTGCAGGCCCCCCAAAGTCCGCCATACTCACCTGCTATTTCTTTCTGATGAATTGACCATTCCATTTCCAAAGTTCTGAAATGGCCAACAGACCACAGAAAGAATTCTCTTTAGGCTCCTGTTTGAAACCAGCAGCTACATCGATCTGCTGGCCTTGCTTCAGGGCCATTTTTAGTCTTTTGAGATAGAGTCTTGCTGTATAGTCCTCACTGGCCTTGAACTCTCAGCAATCCTCCTGCCTCAGCCTCCCAAGTGCTGGGATTATAGGCATGTACCACTATGCCTGGCTGTATCTATCTTTGACTAAAGGATTCTATGAACTTTTCTATCATTCTTCCCACAAGTAAATTGGTAAATAAGAGCTCTAAAGCTTTAGTTGATAAATTTCTGACTTTTTTTTTCTTTAAAATTATGGACAGCTACAACCAATTTTAGGAAACAGTATTGATTGATTTTATTTTTTTCTTACTAACTTCAAAACCTTGATCAGAGGAAGATCACCACCCCTCTATCCCCTAGCATCACACTTTAGCCCAGAGCACTGAACCAGCCCCCAACTCTTTTTGTGTTTTTATTTTTGTGCGAGGTATAAGTTGCCCAGGCCAGTCTCGGGTCTCGAGATTGTGATGCTCCTGTCTCAGGTGCCCCGCCCACTGTGTGCCACCATACCTGCTGGAGGATGAATTTGTGAGGAGCTGTTTATGTACTGATTTCCTTTCCTTGAAACTACAGATTAGAATAGGCAGAAGGCCATACAATTATTTAGTCTCCCTGCAAATTATGAACTCTGGGGAGGAGAGTGGGGGAATGTGAAGGTGTTCTGTTATTTATTGTTGCTTAACTAATTGGTGATGGCAGGAAACAAGCTGATGCTGTGGAAGCGAGTGTGTGTTTTAATCTTCTGTGTACTTACTATGGCCTTGATTTTTCATTTTCTCAATGAGGATAGTAATAATATTTCCACAATGGCATGTTCTGAAGTTTATAATAATACAGCAAATGTAAACCATTTAGTATAGAATTGATACATATTAAGCTCTCAAATGTTAGCCACTCATTATTATTAATATTACATTTAATAATAAAAATTAAGCATGCTGTCCTTGTGAGGGATTTATTAATGACAAGAGTATGAGAATTTCAGGTGGCCTATATAAGGTGGTTTTATTACAGTAGGTGAAAACCTTCTAACTTCTCCAGCCTTCTGGTCCTTCATGACTTCATGCTCCTCTCTTGACATTGTTTTCCCTTCTCAAATTTTCTTCTAACTGTGGTAGTAACAATTTAATTGGTAGTCAACCTTCTGTCTTAGACTGTTTATATTACAAGTCTTCACTCTTAAAATCTTGACTTACTAAAAGACTGAAAATGCACATAGGTCAGATTGTGATTGGCTGGTTGGTTGGTATGTTACCAGTTTGTGTGTTGACCATTGGAGCAAACAGTAATAGTAGCCAACAAGTGTTGAGTTCTCACTGTATACTAGGTATTGTCCACAGTGGTGTTTGTGGATTAACAGCCGTATGTAATGTGGTAGACAGTTATAAGTAGCTAGAGTTTCTAGATAAGAAAAACTAAGATTTCAAAATACTGAGTAAATTGTCTGTAGTCATGGGTGACACTCCTTGGAGCTAGGTTTTGGACTTGGCTGTTTGAATTGCAACCCGTACTTTGAACAGTACTCAAGTGAGCGTCTCCTAATTAATAATGTCTTAACCATTGTGTCAGTGTCTGCTGTTTGAAGGTTGATTGCCAGACTCTGATATGTATAAAAACCAGTATGTAAAGAAATACATGTCCTAAGATACCTTTTAAAAAGAAATTGTTGAAAACCAAACCTGCCTTGATTGGATTATCAGTCAGGTTGTGCTATAGGTATAACACAGAAAAAACACCCATTCGTGCTTAGTCTTCCGGGAAAATATGGTCCATTGGCTTAGTAACAGAATTTAATGGTGGTTCTTACCAACATAGGAATTTTTTTTACTCAGCTAATTATGATATATGAGTGACATTTTAAAACATCAGTCCATTATACCATGTAGAAATAAGTATGCAAAAATCTGTGAAACAAAGCATACGTTAACACATTTAAGTAAATAGATAATCTCAAATTTCAGGTTGTGTAGTTATTTCATTGTTATGCTGTGGTACAAAGTAACCCTTAACTTCAGTTGCAGTAAAGCCTTCTGAATCCATTTCCATTCAGATTCCAACTTCTGTTCTCCTGCCCTTCACAGCTTTTCTTTAGGATTAAGATGGCTATAGGATGGCAACTTCAGGTTCCAGATCTTCATGTCTGTCTGTCCCAAGGGAAGTTTTTCCCTTGCCGTAGCCTTCCAGGCAAAGTGAATTTCAGGTAGATCTAAGGAAACAAGTCATCCCTCATTCTAGCCACAGATAAGAAACTCCACATGGGAATACCACCTGCCTGCTTGTACTCTGGTAACACAGAACCACTCTACCAGCTGAGCTGTGGGGTGTGGGGTGGGATTCTTAGTAAACAAGGGGTGCTGCTGGCCAAGTTTTTCTTTTCCTTTCTTTTTTTTCTTTTCTTTTCTTTTTCTTTTTTTTTTTTTTT
>PVJX010051912.1:0-10124 GCA_004027295.1 Dolichotis patagonum | reverse complement strand
AGGGTGCCGAGCCAACTAATAAGCAGCCTTCCGCCCTGGTAAGTGACTGTGGTCTGGCAAGCCGAGGCCACCCTAGGGTGGGGAAACAAGAAGTAAGAGCGTTTCCTGAGATTCGCGCCATGCTGGAACTTAGGGCGCCCGGCCAACCAGTAAGCAGCCTGCTGCTTACCGGGTTGTGGGCTTAGAATCAAGCATACCACACACACCCCCGCCCCCCGGTTAACAATTGGGATCCAGGGATATGGGTATCTCTTTGTAGATGACCATATTTGGTACAGCAAGTCGGGGGAATTTCCTTCTACTGTCTCTGAAGGCAGATATTTTTATCGTCGTTTTGCTTTGTCCTGATTAACGGTGTTGCTCTCTTCAATACTCTGTGTTGATGTGTTCTATAATGTTGTGTATTTCTTTGATTTTGCTGAACCTAGTAGAAGAACAACTATTGTGAAGACAACGAGATATACAATGTTGCCTGTTACTGTTGTCCTGGTGACCTGCTTTGATGTTCTGTGCCAATTTCACTATACTGTCTCAGTTGGCTTTATTCCATCCTGGTTTTTTGTAACTGTTTGCATCCTCGCTGTGTGTTCACTTTGTATGCCTTAATTTTGTAACATGAACAGCTATTTCTGGGTGGACAGTATGTGCTTTGTCAACTAGTGATTTATGGGGTTTTTTTTGAGGTTTTGTATTGTTTCTACCCTTTTTTCTGTATTGCTTTTTTTCTCTTTAAATAAAATTTAAAAAATAAATAAAAATAAAAATAATTGCTGTGAAAACCCATAAATAATATTTTCCCACATCTGTACTACACTGAAATCAGCAGAAAAAGCTAGTAAATTAATATTTTTCCTGTCATCTAGTGCTGTAGGAATGGTATGTGGCCGGGGGACACATATATATTTTTTCAGAACCATTTCTGTAATGCAATGCTGAAATAATAAAAGTTCAAAATTTTGAGATAGCAATAATAGGAGAAAAAGAAAGGAAACTTAGTGCCATAGGGTGAATCCACCTACCCTTGTCTAGTGACACCTATTCACTTCAATAATTATATCAATCTCACAGGGATCAAGAAAACTTCAGCATTAAACTAGGTACTTGAACTACTTAAAATTTAGCAGGTAATTAATACATATTTTTGAGTACCAGTTTCTTTTTCTATACATGGAAATCACTTAACTGCAGTGTCAGAGGTTTCTCCATGCCTTTATTTTATATAATTTTACTGTTACATAAATATTATTTTGGGGCTTTGCCAATTTGATCTCTATGTTAAATATCATTTCATCCATTCATCTTGTAAATTTGTAATCTTTTATGAACTTTGGACACTTATCAGTGACCAATTGACTTTGTGGATACAAATATAGTTTTGAACACTAGGTAACTGCTATCAGGAGAGAAGTCAGTTTTTTAATTACAATCTTGAGTCTGATTTGAATTCAAAAATTATTTTATGCTTTAGAACATATGTACTCGTGGAGTTTTCAGCTAAAAGATATATTTAAAACAACAAAATCAAGTAGTTGAGTAATGCAGGATTCTGAGGATTACCATCAATAGGTAATGAAGGTTCTGTTCATGTTGCTCCTATTCCTCAGTGGGAAAGTGTGCAGCGGAAACCCACTGTGCTCCTAAAGTGGTCATATCCAGTTGAAATGTTAAGATAGCATCTCAGTGACAAAATTCAGAGTCATTCTGTAAGCCAACTGGGGGTTAAGGGACCAATTGGCATCTTAAATCTACAAAGCAAAATCTTACTATATATGGTAAATCATTTTGTGACCTGTCACATTAAGCTATTCAATGTTTAGAAATGGAACTTTCCATTTATCATATGCTTTCCTAGATAAAAAATGTGAAATAACAATAAAAAATATAATATTGCCAACTAATTCTTAATTGATCCTGTTTTCCAAGCGTTCCAATAAATTTTTTACATCTATTAAATCAGTTCGCACCTACCCCCACTTCCTATGACATGGATATTTTAATATGTATATTTTAGGATGTCATTAGTCATTCATCCCTATAGTCTGCTACTAACTTGGAAGGTTCTAAAGTAAAAAATTGAACAATGTCTTATTTGAGGTTGCAAAACATTAATACAGTAAGCTCATAATTTCAAGATTCCATTGGTGGCAATTATTCTTTAGGGATGAGCACTTGATAGGTGTGACCCTTACACCTTATTTAATTGACATTATTCAAGGTTAATTTTTAGCATAATATGTGAATATAGGAATATTTTGTGGCCTTTGTGAAAATTCTGCATAGCAAATGTATATGGAATAATCACATTATGAATTAATTAAATTCTAAAAATAAACACTGAATGTTATGGATTAAAAACTGGTGGTCAACTTTACACCAGTGGAATTGAATCACCATGCTGCTGAGCATAGATGTTTCACCTGAGGAAAGTTGCCAGCATAAATAAAGATGTGGAGAAGGAGAAGGCATTAGTGCGCTGAGGCATTGAGGTATTGTGGGTTCTCCTACGTGTTGCTGTTTGAGCCATTGGTTCTCCTGGAGAAGCTCTGGTCCTCATGTTGAGCATTGGTTTCTGGCTCCAGAAAGGAAGATGTGTGCTGCTTGGTCTCCAGGATGAACTCGTCACTCTAGCTTCCTGTCATGTCCTCAACTGTGCTTGTCGTCATTGGAGCTTGGGGCCTCCATGTCGCTGAGGATGGCTGTGGTGCTTTTCAGGACAGCCCTGGTCTTTGTTGTGAGTGTGACTTCTTGGCTCCAGTGTAGAACCCTCAACCTACCAGCACAGCTCCTTCACCTCACTGGCATAGACTTTCTAGCTTGAACTGCTGACCTTTGGGTCTTCCCAGCACGGATCCATAAAAGGAACTGGCGTAAGTCCTTCTTGTGGGTTCTTGACCTCCAGTTGGACTCGTGGAAGGCATTGTCATGAGCTCTGGGTCTTCATCTGGAGTCATGTGGGACATTGCTGTGGGATTCAGGTGCTTGGCTAAATACTGTATGTCTTCAGTGTTGTGGATAGATCTCCTGCAATTTCTTTGTGTTAACTCTGGGTGACCATCATAAAATAATGTTATAATCTCCATGTCCTTATTCTAATTGCTCTCTGCACAACTCCTGACTACAACACTGAATAATTTTAATCCACTGCCATTATTATATTACCAACTCATATTGTTTGCTCACCTTTTACATCTTTCAGTATTTTAAGGAATCATTTTGCATTTGTTACACTACAAATTTTTCATCTCCAATGACATTATTCACTTCAATATTCTTTAAGCAATTTTACGAATTTGTATTGTTTCAAATTTTTCTCTTATCTTGCTCGTTGTAGCTTTGTCCTAATTGGTCATCACTCCTCTCCAAAGATAAAATTAAAATATACTTACATACATATAATTGCTTTGCTTTGTAATTTATGAATCAAGGAAGCCTCCATTCCATAGAAAAGGATGAGTTTTGCACAGTGAGAACAACGGAAGAATTAAAACATAGTATTTGTTATCATTGTGTTGATTTAGTTTCTTATTTTCATAACAGTTAAATCAGAGGAATTTTCTTAATGTGTAGACTTTGGTGGAGAGAAATCTCCTGTTTCCTGATCTTTTGTGGGGTCTCTCAGATCCTTCAAATCTTCCATGTGGTTATATGATGTTTGATTATGTGACTCCAATGTAGTTTGCTGGTGTCTTCGAGCTGATTAGAGAAGCTCAGTCCAAATCTGGGTTGCAACAGGAAAATACTGGCTTGTGGATGAGTCACTGTGATCTGCTGTGATGTGTGTGAACTCCACAATTCTGACCATAACCCATGTTGCCACAATAGTTTACTACTTTTGCCTCCTGGAGTTAGTGGCTTTTGGATAGTACTTCTGATGAATTTTTATCACTTTCAATGCACAGACATATTTTCTACAGTCTTTCAAATTACTTTAACAAAATATGCAACTCAGTTCCTCTGTCAAATGCTTAGTATCTCCACTCATTTTTCATTGTAATCTATCTTATTCTTATTTCCTTTTCATCACATGCAATATTTTATATTCACCACACTTTTACCTTTATGTGAAAAATGTTATATGATTAAACTGAAGTTATTTTATTCTTGCATGAAAGCATCTGGATGAAACATATGGTTAAAAATCTATGAGAAATTTGACTTTTTGTAAGATGACATATCACATATTTAGGTGTTTGAATGCTTTATCCTTTAATCAAAGTTCTAATTCATCAGATACAATATTTATTGAAATTTAAATGTTTTTAATATTTTAAGTGACAGACAATTATAAAGAAAATCTGCTTCTTCCCAACATCACTGCAATATGTAATTAGAATTGTACAAAAGTCTTCATGGGATGACATGCTCTTTACCATTTATGTTTTAATGGGCACTGTAATCACCATATGTTTCAACAGTCTCAGAGAATGTATGGTCCATAGAAACAAGCATCTTTTGCTTACTTTACAATGATGAATACCATTCAATAATAAGATGTGATTTTTCCATACTTTATATGAGAGATTTTCATACTTTCAGAAAAAAAGAATCAATAGTACATAAACAAGTACAGTACTTAAGAATTAGTTTCAAAATTATTATGTTTTCAGTTGATAGATGTACCAAAGAGAACAAGTAGTGCCTAGAAAGAAACTAGCAGAAAATGTATAGAATGCTTTATGGATTTTCTATTTTTATGCTGTTCATGAAATCTCTTGGGTATGGCTTTCCAACAGATATTCACCCAACTGGGCTAGCAGAGAGTGTTCCTTGGGACAGAGATCTTCATGGAAACTTTTCTTACATACAATTAAATGACTGCCAAATTAGATAAAAAGCAAAAGTCATCCATGTTTAGATGTGTTCTAGAGCAAATTCATTCAGTTTCCCAATACACTAAGCACCCATTTATTTACAAATTTATATAGATAAATGTATGTAGGCATTCATTTTGCTATTGATGAGTAATAATTTGCAATGTTATGGGTACAGTGTGATGTTTTGGTACATTTATGCACTGCATGTTGATCAGCTGGCGGAACTTAGGTTGTCCACCAGCACTAATCATTAAGGTGAAGACATTCAAAATCTTCTCACTCTTTGGAATAATATGATTCAACATTATTAGTTATAATCAGCTGCTATGCAGTAGAACACCCTAAAAAATTTTTTCCTACATAGAAGTTATAGTGATTTGAAACTAAGTTAATTATACATTGCAGATAGTAAACACTTGTTGGATAATCAGTTTGCAAATCATGTGTCCCATTCTAAAAAAGATTATCTGTGCATTTCATTATATGCTTTGATGTGCAAAAATATTTACACTTTTAAGCAATCATAACTTTTGGTTACATGAGCTTTTACATTTTTGTTCAAAAATAATCTTTGTTAATATCAACATTATAAAGCATTTCTCCTATATGTTCTTGCAATTCTATTAGGATATAGTCTTAGATTTAAGTCCATAGTCCAGTTTGAGTTCATTTTTTGCACTGATCAGAGGCAAGGATAACATTATTCTACATGCAGAACATTTTCTAGCATCCTTTATTGGAGAGAATGTGCTCACTCATGTGTAGTATTGGCACAACTTTAAAAAAGTTTTAGGAAATGAGTGTGTGAATTTAATATTTGCACTTCAGTTGTATTTCATTTCTCTTTGTGCTCATTTTTAAGAAAGTATAATGCTTTAGGTGTTCTATAACTTTGTAGCATATCTTTAAATCAGAGTGTGTAATGCCACCAGCTTTATTCTTTTTTCTGAGCGATTTAGAAACTTGCGTATTTTTGAGGTACATAGAAATTTTAGAATTGTATTTTCTACTTCAGTCAAGTAGGTAAGACTTTGGACACTAAATTTATCTCATTTTCTTTATTTTTGTTAACTAACACATTAACTGTATAAATAGAAAGTTTTAACTGTGGCATTCTCACATGTTGATTTATAAAACTTGAGTTCTGCCATTTATTTTTGTTGGTTCATATTATTTATACTGTCTAGTGGGCTTCCTTTTGTGTATTTGTATATACATATAATATACTTTGATATTTCATTCTTGTCACCCCTTATTTCCTCTCCCTTTGCCTTCTTTGTTTCTAAATATTCTTCCTGCATTCCTGTCATGTTACATTTTCAAATTTCTTCTAAATTTCCTATGAGAAAACTATATATATATATATATATTCTGTGTCTGACAGATTTCATATAACAAGATGGTCTCTAGTTGCCTCAGTTTTACTAAAAATTGCACAATTTCATTCTTCTTTATGAATAATGTTTCACTATAAATTTACCAATTTTTATGTAGGCCTATGCTGATGGGCACCTTTGCTCTTTCTATAGCCTGACTACTATAAATCACAATGCAGTAACCATAACCATGCAGATATTACTGTACTATGTCATCCTTCTTTTCTTCTGGTTCATACTTAGGACTGAATCAACTGTTGTCTCTATTTTTAGTTTTGCTTGTAGAAAGTCCATGCTACTTTCCATGGGATGGTACTAATCTATATTTTGAACAGCAGTGTAGAAGTAATCTTTCTGCCTATCCTCCAGCATTTAGTGTCTTCTGAGTTATTCATGAAAATCAGCCTGATATAAGTGAAATACATCTCAATGTATTCATTTGCATTTTCCTGATGATAAAAGTCATTGAAAATTGTTTTCTATATTACTGCCCATTTGTAATTTTTGAGAAACGTCTATTCATTTGTCTGTTTATTTCTTGGATTATTTATGTTTTTATGGTACTTTTAAAAAATTCTTCATATATATTTAATGTTAACCTTTTGATTAGTAGAAGTTAATGATTTTTCCCAATCTGTGGGTTTTCTGTTCATTGTGCTGATTCTTTACTTTGCTGTGCACAAACTCCTTTCATGTAGTAGAGTCACATCTGTGCATTATTCTAAGTATTTGTTGCATTTTTGGATTAAAATATGTTACTTTATTTTATGCTTATTAGCGCATATTCACAGTGCATATGATTGCTGTCATCATAGGGAGGTTGCCAATGTACATGATATATTTTAATTTCTTTTCTTATCTCATTTTTTATCATCTATCTTTCTCCTCTCTCCCTTCTCCTTTCATCTCTTGGGCCCCTTCCCATTTACAAATACTCTATATTCATCATATTTAATTTCCATGGAATATGTGTGTGACCCATGCTATCTCCTGACAGCAATATGCAATAACAGTATAAATGTAGGCAACATAAAAATGTAAAACTATTTCAGAATATTGATATTGATTTATATGTTAGGGCTTAAATCACATGTATTTGTTACTTATTTTTATTTATCCTTCAATTCTTATAAAGACTTGATTCTCTCTTTACATATTATTTTCAATTTTCTTGAACATGTTAATCTTTGGTGGCAATGGCCTGATCAGTCTTTATTTTGCCCCTATCTTATGTTCCAGGTACTTATTTCAGCTGGAAGGATATGGTAAATGTTCAAATTCATGTGAAAGCTTAATAACAGATATACTAACAGTATTCTTCAATCAGTTCCTAGCATTAGACAGTATATTTTAATTGACTTTTTTTGCTTAAAGTGTATCCTTGATGTTATATATTATATTTTAGAACCAATAAAGCAATTTTATTTTTTTCTAACCACTAAAATATCTGAACTTTAGACTGTTAATAATTTGTTTTTATTTTCATTTGAAAACAAGGAATTTTCATGAGATTATATTATTTAAAAAATTGTCAAAAGTATCCAAAAAATAAGAAATACATATTTCTTTTTCATAAACATTTCATTGGTTGTTTGCTATCTAATGTTTGTAAGTCATTAAGGTTTCAATCTGCAACATCAATTTCCTCATCATCTGATATTTGGTTCTTATGCACTGATTCCTACAGCACTTTTTCCTAACTGCCTAGAAACATGTCAAGTTTATCCTTCTTTATGGCTGAGTTGTACTGCGCTATATATAAAACAACCTACATTTTTGTATCCATTCTTTTGTTGATAGGAAATTGGTCTGTTTCCAAGATTTAACTATTATACATTGTGCTGCTATAAAAATGGGTGCATATATATTGCTGGCATCTGATGCTTTAATTCTTCTAATATCTTTGGTAAAAGTCTCCAACTGGGTTTTATATATACTTATGTTGTTTGAAAATGAACATTACAAAATTACCTGTAATTTCTGAAATAACTAGTTTTGGGACCCTGAGTCTGCTGCCTCAATGTTGTCTCATCTACGTTCTGGGACTACTAACTCCATGTAATCATTTAAGTTTCTTAGATTCAGGATCACTCCCCTCAGGAACCAGAACATTTCATCACATTAAAGAACCTGTTTTTCTTCTAGTTTACTTCTGCATTTTGAACAATAAATGTTTGCTGAATTACTATCCAAATAATGTAAAGAATCAATGATTGCTACTAACAAAAATATTCAAATAGTTTATAATTTGGGGAGATTACACAGGCATGAAGTAGAACTTGGTTGGGAAAGATAGTGAAGTTGACAAAAGAGAACAAAAAATGGTTTGCTTTCCATGAGGAAGAAAGTGATAGAACTGATTTTTCAGAAATGAAATTCAACTGATATTTCCAGGTTTAGGGGCAAAACATTTTAAGGCCTTCACTGCCTTAAAACCAGTTCAATTTCAGTTTAACCTCATTCTCAGATAAATTTCAGAAGTCACATATTATGAGATGTTATCCAGAGATATATAGTTTTAGAATGGAAAGATTTTTTATTGGGACTCCTGGTTATTTAAATCCCTACATGAGATAAGGTTTAAACACTGTAGTACACAAGAAGGAAAGGGCAGCACCCCAGTCTCCTGAAGACCCTGGACCTACAGGTGAAAATTACAATGACTTAGCCTGAAACAAGAGTGCAAACATTTTTTTTTTACTTATGGTAGTATACAATGAAATCATGATATCCTGGAAAATAGGAAAATCATTGGCAATTTTATTATTGTCAAGGACAAAGCCAAACCTAAATTTGTCACTGTGGAGTATTTATTTGTTACCAAAAAAATTCTTGCCAACACTCTCCAGAAGCCCTTATTCATTCCTTTATTTATAAAGTGCTACAAGAGTGGGTTCAACATGGAGGTGATTGTTAAAGAAGAGAGAAACTATCTTCCCCCAGTTCTTGAGGTAGACTAAGATGACTATATGTATATAGATAGGTGCCTGTTGTAATAAAAGATGGATTCCATAACCATGTGGGACCCAATGTCTGAAAAGCTTTTCTTCTTCTTTGTGCTGACCTGATTTTCAATACTTCTTGAGGCTCAATCTATAAGAGATGAAGAACAATGTCTCCAGAACTAGCAGAACTAAGACACTGAAGAAAAAGTGATAAGTCTTGATAGGATTTATGTAAGCACAAGATTACTTGAGAAAGGCAGGAACTCCATAGAAGTGCTCCACTTTCTGCCACAGTGAGGCATGTGCAGCATCAGGCAGGATTGGAACACCTAGTAGCTGAAACCATCAAGCCAAGAGGAAGGTTCCATTCAAATTGAAAGCCAGATTCATGATGACTGTATAGTGAGACAGACTACAGATCACCATGAATCTATCAAAGGTCATGACAGCCAGGAGGAGCCAATCAATGGAACCCAGGGCTAGAAAAATGATGAGCTGTGTCACTTTGCCACCATAGCGGATGACCTTTCGGTTGTGACAATCATTTACCATCATAGGAGGAACTGTACTTATAGGGAAGCAGAGGTTTAAGATGGAGAGATTGGTGAGGAAGAGATACATGAGTGTACAATGTTTGGGGTCCAGAGTGCATACCACCATGAAGGACACATGGCCAAAGTTCCTAAATGTGTATGATACCACCAGAATTGCAGAATGGGCATCTGTAGATTTAAGGTTTTTCTGAGAAGCCAATATAGTAAAACTTTTTGGGAAGCTGTTATTTGCCCAATTCATGCTGCCATTGATTTTTCATTCTTAAAAATATTGAATTGGAAAGTGGTGAATAGATTTTGATTTGCATAATCTTATTTCAATTGAACTGAATTTAGATTAATTATATTGGATAATTCAACTCCTAATTTAACTTAAAATCAGTTAGATGGAGCCATTGTAAAATACAATTGTGGTTATCTCATGGTTACAAGATT
>PVJX010051911.1:0-10140 GCA_004027295.1 Dolichotis patagonum | reverse complement strand
AATGGTTTTATACTATGTCATTATGTTTGATATTGTGCGTGAAGCTGTGCTCAACTATTTCAAAGAAAGAGACATTATGGTAGCTACTGTTGATGCCCACTTGTCTTGGTGTGAAGTGCTGTGTTGCTTGTATTGTTCTATTCTGCTCTGCTTTGTTCTCTCCTCTTTGCTTTGTTCTCTTTAAAATAAAAATTTTTTAAAATGGTGTTAAATTGTATTTATTATTTTAACCATTTAAAATAGTAATACTAGGGCTGGGGATTTAGCTCAGCGGCATAAGCACCTGGCTTCCAAGTGCAAGTCATGAGTTCAATCCCTGCTACCAAAAAAAAAAATAGTAATACTAATATATGTTCAATAAATCTTCTGTTTGTTTATTAAAAAACTGTGCTCATAAATTAGAGTCTCAACTTGCGAACTTCCATGTGTTCATGGTGCTGGAATAGGACAGGATCCCTCTTAAAATGCAACCTTCGTTCGCCATCTCTTACCCAGTGAAGATGAGGATGTTAGTCATACCTGTCTTTGTGTCCCCTGCCCCCCTTTACAAACAGAGTGCACACCCCACTCTCCGCTTATCCCTCACACTTACTGCAAGGAGCAGGTGACCTGTGGCAGCACCAGAGACTCCAGATCCTGCTAATGTTAGAATCACCCATAATCCATATCCTGTGGACAGAAGACCCACCAATGCCTGGGTCCACACTCATGATGCCTGCTGCCCTTGAGGAGCCACAGAGCCCCATTCCTCTGTTATTGGGGTTTCCTGATCATGAGAGCTGTGCCTCCTGTGGCTCCTAACACTAAGGACACTCCCTGTTTCTAGGTGTTGCTGTCTAATGCATTTGCCTGCCTGTGCCAGTCACCGATGTACCCTGAAAAATTTTGGTAGTATAAAATCTGACAAACTTCCCTGTGAGCCCCATCTTTCCTTTGGGAGTCCTCACTGGGACCTGACCACTAACTTGCAAGTTTCATGTGTTCCTTCTAACTTGAGCAAAGTTTTTGAGTTGTTTGTTTCAGTGCTAGCAGCAGACACTCCGAGGGGCTGTGGAACATGCAGTCCACTGTATTTGGCTGTCTTCCTCCTTGTAAGTGGTGAGGAGACCCACAGCATCACTGCACTTTACTGCTGTCACAGACATCCAAAATTAGCCTGAAGATTACCTATGGGAACACCTGATGGGGAAGTCAATGGAACACACACAGTAATTTGTGCATACACAGCTCAGAGTGGGTAGGTCAGGCTGGGCCTTGCTGGCCCTGACACTGGATGTGGAGTCTTTTGTCCCAGCAGTAACAGTAATGAGGAGCCAGGCCAGCAAATATGAGAAGCAGGCAAAGATTTAACTGGAAATAAAGGGGAGATAGGGAAGGCAGAAAGTGACTTCAGATGAGGACAGCTGCTGGGCGTGGACAGTGTCAGAGGTCAGGCTGCCTACTAACTGCAGGAAAGGGCCAATGCTTAGGGGGCCACTGAGGTGGTCCAGGCTCTGGCTGCTCACTCATTTTGTGAATAGCCCAGGAGAAGTCCTTATTGCTGGAGGAGTCCACCCTTGAGGGCATCACTGGTTGACATGGGATCCCTGTTTCTGTTCTGGGAGGATGAGCTCATGCATGGTGGGCCAGTGGCAGAGGCTCTTGTGAGACCCATGTTCCCTGCAGTTTCAGGGCGGTGACTACAGGCCACTAGCACGCCCTAGAAGGTTCAGAGCAGAACATGTAAAAGCTGCAAACAGTGAGACTGTTTTAGTTACTCTTGTCTCTGTGTCCTCTAGCCAGCATGTGGATGAAATAAGTTAAATAAATTTGGGGCTAATAAAGTAGGTATTGCTAGTGCTGAGACTGACATTTCTTAAACGACAAGGTGTCTGTGTGAGGGCCCAAGCCGGGATGTGACACAGGTTTTCAGAGGAATGGAATAGACTGATATAACATGAAGGCCAAGTGGCCAAGTTTGTCCTGTTTTTAGTCACCAGTGGGCATCTTTGGACACCTTAAAAAGTCAGTTTCTTTTCTTTTAAGCAAAAATGACCTGTAATCCCTGAATCACTCATGAGAAAACACAAAACAGTCTTTTAACAACTTAGAGATTAATGGCCAAGGAGTTTGCTTCGGTTTTGCCCCTCTCTGGGATCTGCAACAGATTTACTATCTGATTGAATTAATTCCTATGAATGTGATAGCAAGGGATTCCTGGCTTTAATGTACCACCTGCTGTGTTGGGGATACATGTCATCACAGTGAGATAGTACAGAAGAAATAAAAAGTAGGTAGTAATGAGATAAGGAAATTGGGATTTTGATAGTGTACTTAAATGCACCTTAAGATACAAAAGTCGTGCAAGTCATTTTTTCTTCTTGGAAACTCATTAATGTTCCTAAGGTCCTCAGAGACACAGTAAGCCTGTAACTCTGGGCTCTGGTCCTGTCCTTTTCACCCACAGCAGCAGCAATAGTGCTGAGAAGCATATCTCAACATCACACACAGGTAGATGGCTTACAATGAGACCTACTGGCTGGGGGGTGCACTGAGAGGCAGAAGCAATACACATCCCTGGTCACACATACTGAAAACACCCCCTAAATATGCTCAGAACAACTCACAATAGATCTCATTTCTCTGAGTCCCCACATTCCGCTTTCCCACACATCCTAAAATTTATCTGGCAAGCAAACCTCATGTCTGCTACTGATGTGTCCTGGAAATTCTGTTTCCATGGGAATCAGGATAACTGCAAACTTACTGCATGAGCATGGAATAGGTTCCCTATTTCAGCTGCAGGGACCCTCAAACACAGTCTGGTGATGCCAGCAGCCTGGAGGAGGTGGCAGGAGTATGGTATATTTCAGCCTAGTATGGACAGTTTAGTGACTTAGTGAGGCTTTGCCTTAAAAGTAAAAAGAGTAGGAAATTAGCTCAGTGCAAGGGTGCTAGGTTCAACTCCCAGTACCATCAAAACACATAAATGCACCTCATCCTTGTCTAAAGTTGGAGGACGTGAGGCAATGAATGCTGAGAAGGACATGAGACTACATTTCCAATACTAGGGACAAAGTGATGCTCCATCAGTCCTAGGATCCTACTTGGAGCAGGGCTGAAATCATCAGATGTGGTGAGGAGGCCGCAAGTGTGTACAGACCTCCAAGGACAGTGGAGTCTAAGAGGGAGGCAATGGCATGATTCATCTTTCCATTGTCCCAGTGCCCATGAGGCCAGATGATTTGGCCTTCTGGTGGCTCCTGCCACACGGATTTACACGTTAGCAGTGCCAGTTATACTGAGACACAGAATACCCACTAATTTGAAGACACCCAGACAGGCATGTGCTTCCTGTCATTTATATTTAACACGGGGCTACAGTAGTAGATCTGACTACCATAGGGCAGATGGTGCTCGCTTTGCTTAATGGACACCTGGATCCTGGGAAGAACCACCTAAGGACACTCAGATTGACATTCTGAGTCCAGTCCAACTGGCATCAATACGATTAACATCCTTCTGCAACCTGTGAGCTACCATGAATAGATGAGGGACTTTGAGGTTCAGTAACTCTGCTGCAAGCTGAGTTTTCACAGGACCTGGTTGCAGTGCTGAAAACCACCAAGTGGATTCTGAGGCAAGATGGAAAGGAGCATGGAAACAAGTGCAGAGGGGAAGAGCAGGTGCTGTAGTGAAATAATGCAGACTGCTCGGAGGGAGAGCTGCAGACCACTAGGTGTGCAGCTCTGAAAGCCCAATGAGGTGACCCTTGATGTGTGACAAATCACTGACCAGTCCTATCAGGTCCTAACTTAGATTCCTGATCTCTCAAATGAGTATAAGATGGAGGCTTAAATAAAATGAAACAAGTGGTATGATTTTATGGCTCCAGGACAGTAAGAACCCTTTAGCTGAGCTCGAGACTCTGAGGGTTAAGACAAAGATGTCTCTGGATAGCCCACTTTATTAGGTCCAACAACAAAGGGCAGGGAAATGAGGAAAGTCAGGCAATGAGAGGACCTTGGGAGTCACTTCAAGGCCATCTCCAAGTTGTGAATCAAGTCAATTCAGTGGAACTGTCTTATCATGAAGACATGGTAGGAGTGAGAATATACAAATAATTCCTTCAGCTTCAGTCTCTATCTACTTAATTGATGTTTGAGCCAAGTATGTGCAGCTATGGCCTTATCTTGCCCTTTGAGGTATCTCTGGCCTCACAGGCCACTGCAGGCCTCAGCCAGGAACAGTGATTCATACAGGTTCACTTACTATGAATTTGCTTTCATCCCCAGGCCAGGGGCTGAGGCCTAGGATAGACTCACAGACAAACACAGAAGCCAATTATTTAATTTTAAATTCTGCTCAGACTGCTTCGCAGTGGTCTCCAACACAGTCAGACCTGAAAAAGCCTGGAATCAGCATGTACCAGAGGGAAGACACAATGTGCAAAGATGGGCTTTCATATTGTCTTATTGATCATTTCCCTCTTTAGTAAGAGCCCTTGGTAAGCTATCATAAAAATATAAAATATCATCATCAGGATGGTACAATTGATCCACCAAAATATTCTTGTTTCACCAGTTTTTCCTGTAAGCTTTGTGGATTTTATTTCCATGCAGTTGTATTGATATAGGGGAATGAAACTCCCAACCTACTATGCCCGGTGGGATTTTGTGTTCTCTAAAATTGAAGGATGAATTTTAGGAACAACAGAGGTTAAGAGTAGAATATACTTATTGAGAGAAAGAAAGCGTCTGTTTGAGAGAGACAGAAAGGATCCAAAGCAGGTTGCCAAGAACTTTGTCTTTTCCAGGGAATTTTATAGAGTAAAATCTTGGGGTGAGATGGGTTCAAGATAGGGAAAACTAGGACCTCACAGGGCAGATGGGCATAAGATGGGACAGAACTATGGTTAGGCAATAAGATTAATAGTTCAGGTAAAATTCATTATATTGGGGACAAATGGGGAAGTGAGTCACATAGAAAGTGGGCATTTTTAGAGAGCAGTGCCTCTTCCCTAAGGGGTTTGAATGGTGACTCCAGACTCCCTCAGGGTGATAGGGAGCTATTTAGAATATTGTCCTTAGGATATCGATGCATTTTCTTGATCTTTTGTCTTAAGGGCTGGCACGCAGCAGGAGGTGTCTGTCTCCCCCACAGTTGGAAGGCATCTGGGCTTCTGCACTGGCTGCTTGGAGGACCCAGCCCTGTCTCACTTCCTATAACATTTCTAACTAACTCATCTGCTAACAACAGTATCACATGCCTATGTTTGCCTTGTTATGAAACAGTGAAGATACAGAACTGTTCTATCACAAGATCATCTCATGTGTTCCTGTTATAACCACACCCACTGCCCTTTTAACCATAACACCCATTCCACTACCTTCCCTTACAACCACTATTTTATTCTCCAGTTTGACAAAATCATCATACCAAAAATATTATATGCATAGTTTCACAAATTTTGGAACATTTGGTGATGGTTTTTCATAAGTGTAACTTCCAAAACACTCATGAGAAACTTTTGTGCTTCACACATATATGTTTTGTGGTCCTGGAGTGGTTTTGCATAGCATGGATGCACTGCACCATAGGTCACTCCCCATAGGAAAACAGATCTGTGGGGTTTAGCTACTGAGTATTAGAAGATAAATTTCTGTGAACATTCATGCGTCCCTTTCTGTGTGATAGAGATTTTCATGACTGGAAAAATGTTTAGGTTTCAATGGCTGAATGGCAGGATAGTTGTGTATCTAATTCTGCTAGAAACTTCTAGCCAGGTGTGGCACACACTGCTATCCCAGCACTCTGGAGGCTGAGGGAGAAGGATTGCCAGCTGAAGCCCAGCCAGGGCTACATGGTGAGTTCAAGGCCAATTTGGACTACATAGAGAAACCCCATCTCAAAATGAAAATAAATAAAAAGTGGAAAAATGAAAATAAAACTTCTGAAGAGCACAAGAGTATGTTGGTATCATTTTATATTGCCATCATCAATAATTGATCCATTTTTCTACACTCTTGCCATAATTTATTAAAATTTATTTTATGGTACTGGGAATTGAACTCAGGACCTTGTACTTGGACTGGCAGGCACTGTGCCACTGAGCTAAATTCCCAGAACAGGTTTTGTTATTTTTAAAATCTTTCCTCTAAGAAGTGTGCATTGATGCCCCTTTATTCTTTTAGTGCATATTTTTCTAATGTAATAATGATTACATTGACAATTTAGGGAGCCAAGTGCCCACAGAGGGGAGTTAGGACCCTGCGAGGTGAGTCCTGCCACCCCAAGGTGGGCTCCTGGAGCTGGCGACCTGTGCTGCAGGCAATTGAGCTTGGGCTAGCTACTGGGTACACTGGTCCAAGTCCCGGAAGCTCCACAGCATTAGTGCACTACACTGAGTGGCCTTCTCTCAGTTCCGGAGGCCCAGGCTGAGCTGGGGGCCTGATGGCCCAGTGTGGGCTGGCCTGGGGAGAGCTTAAAACCAGCACTCCCAGCGGTTGAGATCATACTCACCTTCTAGGACATGGGTCTGCGGACTGAGGTTCCGTCTGCTCCCGTTTATGAGGCCCAGGTCCACCTTTCAATTTAGGCAGCCAAGAGCCAAGAGAGGGGAGCCAGCGCTGCTCCAGGAACTGGGGGTGCAAGAGGTAATACACCACACATACAGAGGAAGCTTTGGAACACTGCCCAAAGCAAGGACATATGCAAAAATGAGAAAAGGAAAGACCAAAAGGCAGGCTCAAAGCTCCAGCCCACCCCAAGAAAGCTTAGAAGCCATGTACATAGAAGAAAAAAGAAGCCATATACCTGAAATGTCTTAAATGATATCAAATGATGTAAAGATGCAACTAGGGAAAGCTATGGAGAAATTCAAATCAGAAATACTTTCCCAGGTAAAAGAAGAAATGATAAAAATAGTGAAAGAAATAGTGAACGCATCTAGTGAAGACACAGCTAAAAAATTAGAGAAACAAAGCAAACAGATAGAATCCCTGAATGAACAGTATAAGAAAAAAACAGAATACATAAAGCAGATTCAAAGAGATATACAGGAAAACAAAAATGCTACTGAAAGCTGCCACAACCACCTCAACAAAAGTGAAGATAGAATTTCAGACCTTGAAGATAAGATTGCAGCCAGTGAACAGAAAGACAAGATCTTTTAAAAATAACAAAAAATCAGGAAATAACAATTCAACACCTGCAAGATGATGCAAAGAAAAATAACATAAGATTAATAGGGATAAATGAAAAATAAGGGGACAGCCCAAATGATATCAAGAGGATATTTACAGAAGTAATAGCTGAAAACTTCCCTAACATGAAAAGAGAAACTGACATTTGAATAAGTGAAGCATATAAAAATCCAAACAGCCATAACCAAAATAAAAATACACCCAGACACATAATAATCACCATCCCAGAAATCCACCACAAGAACAGAATACTAAAAACTGTGAGACAGAAAAGAGAAATCATCTATAAAGAAAACCTATCAGAATCACAGCAGACTTCTCAACACAAACAATGAAGTCAAGAAGAGCATGGAGTGAAGTATTTCAGATCCTAAAAACAAAACAAAACAAAAGAACAACAACAAAAAAACACTTCCAACCTATACTGACATACCCATCAAAATTGTCCTTCAAAATGGAAGGAGACATAAGATACTTCCATGACAAGAACAGCTGAAGAACTTCATGAACACCAAAACAACCCTACAAAGAATACTGAAAGACATTCTAGTTACACATGGGATAAAACCACCAAGCAAGGCAGACAATTCAACAGAATGGAAAGCTTAAAGACACAACAGCAGAAAGATACATGTGAACAATAAACCAATATATAACAGTTACAACCATTAATGTAAATGGTCCCAACTCACCAATCAAAAGAAACAGACTTTCATAATGGATCAAGAAACAACATCCAACCATATGATGTCTACAAGAAACCCATCTTACCCAAAAGGACACTCATAGACTGGAAGTCAAAGGATGGAAAACAATAATTCATGCAACAGGAAAGCAAAAAAAGCAGGAGTAGCCATCCTGTTTGCAGACAATGTGAATTTCAAACCAAGAATGATCCAAAGAGATAAAGAAGGTCACTACATACTACTTAGGGGAAAACTTCAAGAGGAAGAGGTAACAATCTTAAATATATATGCACCAAATTCCAGAGCACCCAGCAATATAAAGCAAATACTAACAGAAATGAAAGATCAAATAAGCAATAACACAATTATAACAGGAGACTTTAACATACCATTGTCACAAAGGGACAGATCAACTAGACAGAAAATCAGCAAAGACATAACAGAACTGAATCACACCTGCGAACAAATGGACTTGATAGATGTATACGGAGTGTTTCACCCAACAACATCAGAATATACCTTCTTCTCAGCATTATATGGGACATTCTCTAAAATAGACCATATACTAGCCCACAGAACATATTTAAGTAAATGCAAAAGAATTGAAATTATCCCATGCATGTTATTGGATCATAGTGCCGTGAAACTAGAAATTAATGATAAAGAAATTGCAAAAAACCTACAAACACATGGAAACTGAATAATACACTCCTGAGCAATCAGTGGGTCACAAAGGAAATTAAAGAAGAAATTAAACAAAATCTACAAGAAAATGAAAATACAAACACAACTTACCGGAATTTGTGGGATTCAATTAAAGCAGTTCAAAGAGGACAATTTATTGCATTGAGTTCCCACATCAGGAAGACAGAGCGAACATAATTAAACAACCTGATGCTACAACTCAAACACCTAGAAAAAGAAGAGCAAGCCAAGCACAAAGCCAAAAAAGGGAGGAAATTATAAAGATCAGAGCAGAAATTAATGCACTATAGACTAAGAAGACAATACAAAGGATCAATGAATCAAAGACTTTGTTCTTTGAAAGAATAAATAAAATTGATAAGCCCTTGGCCAACCTTATTAAAAAAAGGAAAGAAAAAACTCAAATTCATGCAATAAGGAATGAAAAAGGTGAAATTACTACAGACTCAGTGGAAATACAGAAGATCATCAACACCTATTTTGAAAACCTCTACTCTCATAGGTTCGATAACACTGAAGAAATAGCCAGATTCATAGATACATATGAACTACCAAAGCTGGATGAGGAAGATGTAAAACTGCTGAATAACCCAATTTCTATTAATGAAATTGAAATTGTAATTAAGTCCTTGCCTACAAAGTAGAGTCGAGGCCCAGATGGATTCACTGCAGAATTGTACAAGAAATACAAAGAAGACTTAATTCCAACACTCCTCAAACTCTTCAATGAAATTGAAAGGGAAGCAATTCTTCCTAAGTCACTCCTGGAAGCAAATGTCACTCTAGTACCAAAACCAGAGAAAGACTCAACTAAAAAAGAGAACTATAGGCCAATCTCCCTAATGAACATAGATGTAAAAATTCTCAATAAAATATTGGCAAACAGGATGCAGCAAACCAGCAAGACAATTATACACCACGAACAAGTGGGATTCATCCCAGGAATGCAGGGATGGTTCAACATACACAAAACAATAAATGTAATCACCATATCAATAGAGCCAAGAGGAAGAACCACATGATCATCTCTATAGTTGCAGAAAAAGCTTTTGATAAGGTCCAACACTCACTCATGATAAGAACCTTACAGAGAATTGGAACAGAAGGTCTTTATCTCAATATGGTAAAGGCCATCTATTGCAAACCAACAGCCAGCATCATATTAAATGGTCAAAAACTGAAAGCCATTATCTTAAAATCAGGCACAAGACAAGTATGTCCATTATCACTACTCCTATTCAACATAGTACTGGAGATACTAGCCAGAGCAACAAGACATGAAAGAGAAATAAAGGAGTAAGGATAGAAAAAGAGGAAGTTAAATTATCATTATTTGCAGATGACATGATACATTACGTAGAACACCCCCAAAACTCTATTGAAAGACTCCTAGATATAATAAATAAATTCAGCAAGGTAGCTGGATACAAAGTCAGTATTCAAAAATCAATAGCATTTCTATACACTAATGACAAAAGTGCTGAGAGAGAAATAAGAGAAGCCACACACTTTACACTAGCATCCAAAAAAATGAAATACTTAGGAATTAATCTCATGAAAGAAGT
>PVJX010051910.1:0-10140 GCA_004027295.1 Dolichotis patagonum | reverse complement strand
GGTCCCAAAGAGACAGGCCGAAATGCAGGTCTGTGCAGACTTTGGATCCAAACAGCTCAGGCCACTGTACGGTCCGGGAGTTTCGGGTCCCAAACGGACAGCCTGAGATGCTGCTTTCTGGGAGACTTCCTGGGCGTGAAGGGCGGGGCTATGGGCCCAAACACACCTGGCCCAGATGCCGATCTCCAGGCAGTTCCCTGCGGATGAAGGGCGTGCTTACCAGTCCCATAGAGTCGCGCCAAGATGCAGGTCCATGCAGACTTTCAATCCAAACAGCTCAGGCCACTGTATGGTCCGGGAGTTTCGGGTCCCAAACGGACAGCCTGAGATGCTGCTTTCTCTTTAGTTTTCTTTCATCAGACAAGAAGTCCCCAGGTCAGTGGCCCAGGGCTGGTCTAGAAGGTTGAACAGACAGGAGCAATGTCTCTGTGATCTCAGCTTTGTCCGTGTCTGGTCACAAGATAGCTACTGCCTCCACTGTATCAGCGCTTCATGCTTTGGACAGGAACATTAAAGTCTTGGATCTGTTAGCATATTTTAAGAGGACTGATATGGGGCTGTTTGTTGCAGTTAGCTGTGTGCTATGTAGCCATCCAGCACCTCAGGGTTTCCAGCCTACCACACTTTAAAGGATGACTAGTGAAATAATATAGTCCAGACTTCATGCAAGGTGGTTAACAGCTTTCTTAGGTTTGAGGTGTGTGTGTGTACGTGTGTATGTGTGTGTGTGTGTGTGTGTGTGTGTGTGTGTGCGTGTGTTGCCAGAGCTAGGACTGATCATATTTTACTCCCAGTTGGGGTGGCTCCTCCGTCACACAGGAAGCAGCATGACTTGTGGTACAGGACATGCGGTATGTTCCCGTCTCAGCTGGTCCTATAGATTGAGTCTCATCATGACTTGTGTACATTTTATCAAGGGAACAAGATGACAAAGACATGTGAAATGCTGTTGTAGTCATAAGCTCCAGCGTATGAATGGCAAATGGAAAGGCAAAGAGGAAATCAGTTTCTCAATGGTAGTAAGGTAGTGTGGGTATCCCTTACTCAACAGAAATTCACCCAACCAAGTTCTATACATGAAATGTGTAGGTTAAGGCATACATTCACTGCATAGAATGGCAGTTCCAAATTTGGAGGTGCTGTGCATTAGCTTATTTTTGTGTTTCTCTGTCTAGTATACCTATCTGCCTAGTGATTTGCTAGTACATGGAAACATGTATCAGTGTGAGAATAGCATGCATTTTATTTTATCATATATTGGCTACACTAATATGTAGACATCTGATATACATACATACTTCTATTTGTATTCTTGACCTGGGCACCATAGAAAGATCAGAGTCAAATTGATGGTATTTTACTCTTCTTTAGTTTTACTCAATAACATTTTAATACTTACTACATAAGAATATCTCTTTTAAAATGTATTTCTAGGTATTTTAAATTCCTAGATATTTTAACTTCTAGATTTCTAGATAAATCTTAATATCTAGATTTCTAGATAAATTTCTAGATATTTTAAATTCCTTTTTACATTGTTACATGTTTGTGCATGAAAATTCAATGAATATTCATATGTCTTTGGATTTGACAGACTTGTTAAAGTCTTGTTAATACCACTAACTTGTCTGTAGATTGTATTGGGTATTCTATACAAACAAAGTAAATTGTGAATAACAAGAATTTCATTTTTTCCTTACCAGTTTACACTTCTTATTTCTTTTTCTTGGCTACAACATTGATTAGGCTCCAGTAAAAGTTGAATAGATGTGAGTGAAAGTAGGGGGCATTTTTGTTTTGTTCTTGATTTTAAAGGGAAAGCTTTAAACCAATTGTCAAATGTCACATTCTGATTAGTTTGGGTCATGGGGGCAATGAGTCTGTTTACAACATCATTTGGTTTATTACTATATAATGCTTGACAGCTGAGTTCCAGGACAAGTTTCTAAATTGAAAGCATAATAAACCTTCACATCTACAAGGGCATAAATTTTTAAGCCATGTTTTGACCATAAATCTTTCACATTCCTGTGATTACCATGAAAAACCCCTGCTCAGTACAGCAGATCTCTGAATGCTTTTAGTTCAGCAAGTAAGGTGTCAGAATAAATAAATTTTTGAATATGGTTATTGGTGTGTACAGAATGTTTTACTTGTATTACAGCCTTTTTGTATTTCATGGCATCTCATAGTACTTTGTCTATTACAATTTTGAACACTGAATGGCAGTAATGGCATTCTGTCCAATACGTTTTACCCCTGATGAGACCCTTATTATATTTTCAGACCTAGTTCTAACATTGGATCATCCCATTTGGTTGCATGACCATTTCCAAAAATTTCAAATAGTCAAATACATGTTCACATTGCTGTTTTTTCATCATCTGAATCAAAGAGGTCTGCATTCCTTGTGTCTGTATCAGTCAATTCTTGCTCCATTTCAGTATCATAAGAACTTTCACTCATGTGGTCAACATCAAAATCATTGTCCTCATTATCATCATACACTAACATCTGTCTTCTGTTACAAAAACATGTATTTTACATAATAAGTCATCTTCATCATCCATGCATGAGTATCTATCTGATGACTCACTTTTTTTTTTTGTACCGGGGATCGAACTCATGACCTCACACTTGCCAGGCAGGCACTTATGCTGCTGAACTAAATCCCGGGCCCTGATGATTCACTTTTGACCTCCTCCAAAACTTGTAAATCTAGTTTTTCATATGCAATTGTACTGAATTGGGCTACTTCTATCAAAAAAAGCAGAAGAAAACCTTTTATAAAACAAATCATGGAGTGGCGTGAGTGACCCTCCATGATGTTCAGGTAGAAATAGGATAAACCTATTAGATGGAACACAATGTCTGTGAAAATCCTGATAATACTTTTGCACATATGCACACACTTTGCCTTTCATTATACCAAGTAGGTAAGCAAAAATTGCTTCTGTATCCCTCTGGCAAAGGTACTGAGTCACACAGCCAACTACTATTACACTAAAGTAAAAATTTATAGTATAAAAGTAAAGAATGTGTTTGTGGAACCCAGTGTTATATGCCATGGGCTAATATTGATGGACATAAACTTTATCTTTGTTAGCATTCCCACAGTATACTTCCCCACACTATATCCACTAACCTTTCTAGGTTCTTATGTTTCTGTTCTGTCTCTTGAAAACAGACTATAGTTAGGTTGAGTTTTATTTTGTTTTTGTTCAGCCAGAAAATATTTGTCTTTAGTCCTTTGCTGTCAGGAACATTTAGCTCATTTATACTTAATATAGTCCTTGATGTATTTGCTATACAATATCTTGTTGCCTTCTTTTTGTCTCATACACTCTATATGCATTTACTGTTTGCTCTCATTCTTTTGTATTAATTTGATTATTATTTTACCTTCTGTTCTTTTTCAATTTAGACTTTATACTCTTACTACTATCTTATTGGCTCCAATAGAAAGAACAACATTTTTCTTGACATCAATTTGAAATTTACAGGGTACTTATCCTTTCATCCTGAACAAAAATAAAGTCTTTGAATAACTTAATTCATTTATTCTTATCTTGATTCTTAAGTTGTTCTTGTCTATTTTAATTCTATGTCTCTTTTAAACCTTATAAGGAAAATATTATTGTTTTATGTTACCATTGTAAACTCACATATCTGTTATTGTTATCATTCTTCCTTCTCATATCTTCAATTTTACTTCTAGGGTTATATTCATTTTACCTGGAAATAATCAGGTAAATTATTTGTCATTTATTTCCATTGATATTAATCTACTTATCATCAAATATCTCAATGTCCATTTGTCTGAAAACACTTTTGTTTCATTTACATTATACATAATTTATATTTTGGCCAGATGACAGTTTGTCATGGAGGCTGTAGAGTGGCTCCCTGGCCCCTACCCACAGATGAAAGCATCTCCTTCCTCCTCAGTCATGGCAATCCACAATGTCTCAACATTTGCAAATATCTCCTAGGGAACACTGGGTTGGGAGCAACTGATCTACCATATGTGGAACCCTAGTTGTTTGCTTTTCTGACTTGGTACATTTAATAATTTTATTGTCATCGAGCTTCTATCACTGCCCCTGGAAAGTCAGGTTAAGTTTATATTTTTGTCTTGACACTTTCATTTTTATCTTTGATTTTTATATTCCATTGTTTCCTAATGATGACTACAGTTGTGGTTTTTTTGTTGTTCGATTTGAAATTTGCTGTTTCGTAAACTATTGTTTCTTTTAATTTTAAAAAGAATAAAACCAAACAAAATATGACAGAGTAAAACCAATCAAAACAAAATAATGAAAGTGATACAGGACTTCAAAACAAGATCACAGGAAATCAACAATGGCTATTATAATATATCCTGTTATTTTTACAATAACTGCCCATGCCATCAGATACAATAAAATCAAACAAAACAAAACAAAACAGAACAAAACCAAACAATACAAAATAATGAAAATGATACAGGACTTTAAAACAAGATAATAGGGAATTAACAATGGCTACCACTTTCAGAAGGCAATCCCCCAGTTGCTATATTGCATACTGTTATCCTCTAAATAGAAACTCAGACTACCAGTTTTAGGCCTGTAAAATCAATCAAATACTAAACACTACAAGCATCACATTTTTGTTTTACTTCAATAGCTGTCATCTCAGCCTGTGTTTGTGCAGATCATCTGGTTGCTTGCGGGATTGGTGGGGGTACTTGGCTCTTCTTGTCTCCCAGCTTGTGCCCTGGCCAGCTCACAGGAAGGAGTTGGCTGCTTGTTTCTCCTCCTTGTGGTCCACGTGAGTGCCACTCAAATCTATTGTTTTAGTTACTTCTTATTGCTGGAACAAAATACCTGGCATCCGTAAGTTAGAAGAGAAAAGGTTTATTTTAGTTCACACTCTGTAGGAGGTTTCAGTCCATCGTTGGCTGGCGCAAAAGAAGGTCAGCATGGCAGAGGGACATGGCAGAGAAGAAAGAGCTCATGGCATGGCAACAGGAAGCAGAGCACCGTCAAGGCAGTAATAGGAACAGAAATATACCCTTCTAGGCCAGGCCCACAGTAACCCACCTCTTTCCACCATATGTCACCTCCCAACAGCATGCCCAGGGAGAAATCCATCAGTGGATTAATCTAGTACCACACACCCATGATCCAGTCCCTTCCAAAGACCCACCTACAAGAACATGAAGCTTAGGAGGGACTTCCAAATATAAGCCATAACATCTATGGATTAAGGTCTTTTATAGATTTTGGAAAGTATCCACTAACTCTTCTTTGTCTATTTTTCTACTTCACATTCACACAATAAGAAATTCATCAGCTTCAATCATACTAGTCAGTGATCTTTAGTAAATTACTGTATGTTTCAATCACCATTACTATCCAATGTCAGATTATTTCTGTTACCCCAAAAAGAAACTTCACTCCTGTTAGTAATCAAGACCAGCTTCTTCCTTGCCCATGTCCTGGAAAGCACCAATCTACATTTTATCTCTATAGATTTGTTGATTCTTGACATTTCTGTAAGTGGAATTGTACAGTATGTTGTCTTTGAATCTGGCTATTTTCACTTAGCATGTTTTCAAGGTTCATCTATATTGTTTCATACAACAGTATTCATTCCTTTAGTGGTTAAATATTTTAAGGTATGGAAATAACATATTTTGTCTTCTCATTGATAAGTTTATAGAAATCTAGACTATTTCTCTTTAGGGAAATTATGAATAATGTGGCTAGCAACACTGGTAGACAACTTTTTGAACACATACTTTCAATTGTCTTGCACATCTGACTTTTTTAGTTTTGCATATCTGACTTTTTTGTTTTCCACAGTGGCTGCATCATTTTATATTTCCTTCACAACCTCACTAACATTCATTTTTTTCATACTTTTGTGATTAAGGTCATTTTAGTGGATGTGAAATAGTAACTCATTGAGGTTGGATGTGCATTTCTTTAGTGGCTAGTGGTGTTAAGCATCTTTTCTTGTGTTATTAGTTTTTTATTTATATTATTTGGAAAAATATCTATTCAAATCCTTTGCCCATTTCTAAATTGGTTTAACTGTTTTGTCACAAAAGTTGTAAGAATTCTTTATATATACTGACTGCTAGATTAGATCCTTAACAGATTTTCAAATATTCCCTTCCATTCTGTGGGTTGTCTGCTGACCCAGCATGATGTATAAATGAGGAAGAAACAAACCTTTACTAAGAGTCTTCAGTTGTTATGGATTGCAGAATAACTTATTGAACTTTAACAACTTGCATCTAACTTTGTGCTTGTGCATTATATTCCTGCCTCCTAATGATCATGAACCCAAACAGAACGAATTCACAATGCAAGGCAAACAATTAAACAGGGGGAACAGGGAGCCAACAACAGGAAAATAACATGACAACAATAAGTCAATATAACATTGATAGTGCCAATACAACATACCGGAACTTACGGGATGCAATGAAAGCAGTCCTACAAGGGAAATGAATAGCAGTAAATTCCCATATCAGAAAAACAGAACAGGGTCAAATAAACAACTTAATGCTGAATCACAAGCTTCCATTAAAAGAAGAGCAGGTCAAGACCAAAGCTCATACGAGATGGGAAATTACAGAAATCCAATCAGAAACTAATGCAATAGAGACTCAGAAAACAATACAAAGAATCAATGAATTGAAGAGTTAGTTTTTGAAAGATTAAGTAAAATTGACAAACCCTTAGCCAACCTTATCAAAAAAGGAAAGAAAAGACTCAAATCTATGCAGTTAGGCATGAAAAGACCGAAATCACAACAGATCCTACAGATCAATACCTACTTTGAAAGCTTGTATTCTAATAAGATGGAAAATACAGAAGAAATGGACAGATTCTTAGATACATATGAATCACCAAAGCTGAATCAAGAAGACAGAAAAATTCTAAGTAAAACAATAGCTGGATGCAAAGTCACCACTCAGAAATCAGCTTTCTGTACACAAACAACACTCACTGAGAGAAAAATTAGGGCAATAACACCTTTTACAATAGGATCCAAAAAGGAAGTGAAAGACATTAACATAAAATACTATAGTACTCTAAAAGGAAATCAAAGAAGATATCAGAAAATAGAAAGATATCCCTTGGTTATGAGTAGGAAGAACCAACACAGTAAAAATGTCCACACTTCCAAAATTTTTATACAGAATTAATGTAATCCCAATCAAAATAACAACAGCATGTCTCACAGAAACTGGGAAAACAACCCTAAAATTCCCTTGAAACCAGAAGAGACCTGGAATAGCAAAGGCAAGGTAAGGGACAATGACATACCTGACTTCAAATTATATTACAAAGCTACTGTGATGATTAAAAAAAGAAAGAAAGAAAAGAAAAAAAGGATGGTACAAGCAACAGAATAGACCTGAAGCCTGAGGATCAATGGAACAGATCAGAAGATGCAGAAACAACTTCAAACATATTTAGCAATGTTATATTTGACAAAGAAGCTAAACACCTTCCCTGGTAGAAATATAACCTCTTTAATAAATAGTGCTGAAAAACTGGCTTTCCATATACCAAAGACTAAAACTAGACCCATGTCTTTTATCATGTACTAAACTAAAATTGAAATGGATCAAGAATCTAAATATTAAAACAGAAGCACTGAATCTGTTGGAAGATAGAATACATAGAACCCTTGAAGACACTGGCATAGGCAAAGACTATGAACAAAACCCAGTTGCACAGGAAATATCACAGAGTCACAAACTAGGATATCATCTCATCGAAAAGCTTTTGCATGGCAACCGTGAAGAGACAAACCACAGAGTGGGGAAAAAATTTTGTCAGCTGTTCCTCAGACAAAGGACTAATATCTAGATTATAAAAACAACTCAAAATTTATCCAAAAATGGGCAACTGAAATGAATAGACACTTCTAAGATGAAGAAGTAGAAAAACAAATAAATATATGTAAAAGTGTTTGACATCACTGATCATTCAAGAGATGCAAATTAAAACAATGCTGAGACTCCAACTCCCTCCAGAAAGAATGGCAACTATAAAGATATCAACCAATAACAAATGCTGGCGGAGCTGTGGGGGAAAAGGCACCCTTCTCCACTTTTGGTGGGAGTATAGACCGGTACAACCACTGTGGAAATCGGTGTGGCAGTTCCTCAAAAAACTAGGACTAGAAGTTTCATTTGATCTGGTTATTCCCCTTCTTGGCTTCTTCCCAAAAGAATTAAAAGCATCATACTACAGTGATATATGCACACCCATGTTTATAGCAGCACAGTTTACCTTAGCTAAACCTTGGAAACAACCCAAACACCCATCAGCTGATGAATGGATAAAGAAGATGCGGTGGGTTTTTTATACAATGGAGTACTACTCTACCATAAAGAATCACTTTGAGGTATTTCTAGCTAACTGGATGTACCTTGAGACCATACTCTTAAGTGAAATAAATTAGACACACATGTTTAAATTCTACATATAAATGTGAATGAAATAAATAATAGATACTGGGAAACAGGAAGAAAATGTTCAAAGGAGAAGAGGAACAAGAGAGGGGGAGGGGAAGGAAAGAAGGGACAAGAAAAAAGAAAGAATAGAAGAAAAAAATGGGGACAAAGTTTTTTTAAATAAGGATGGTAGAGGCCTTGAAGGGAGGGGAGGGGAGTAAGAAAAAAGAAGTAAAATATATCACATACAGGTACAAACTCCCTATGATGGATGTTATCATTATGTACAGCCAAAATGTACCAATAAATTTTTTAAAATCACAAAATAAAATAAAGACATTGCAGAAAAAAAAAAAGACCAGCAGTCATACCAAGTGAAGTCAAGGAAAAAGAGACTGTCCCCACCAGGCAAGGGTGAAATTCATGGTTTCAGAAAGTTCAGGCACCACAGCACAGCCACCAAGGAGATTTAACTCTACTGAAAGCCATTTTATTAAATGAGTTGTTGGCAAGGAAAAAATACAGTTCATTCAATTAGTTAGTGGCAGGAAGTTAAAGGGAGGAATTAACTAGGTCATTATGAACCACGTAACTGATTCTGAGCTTGACTGTAGCATGAATTGATTGTCTGCAGAGAATTAGAAAAGGTGCCAGCATTCATGACTGAGGGACACTCCATCAAAGGTGTTTTGTTTCGTTTTGAAACAAAGCTGGGAACGAGGCTGTTTTCATTTTTTTAACGTAGAACTGGTCAGGTCAGTAATATACTGCTTCCAACACCTAGTTTTTTGCTAGTATTTTTGCCCAAATATGATCATATAAATGCATGCTATAAAGTACAAACTTCTAATTTGAAGAAGTTCTCTAAATAATCAGAAGAAGAAAATTCAAAGTCACTGTTAACTTCTCTTCTTACTTTATTAATCAATTTTTTTTTTTTTTGGTGTTACTGGGAATTGAACTCAGGGCCTTGTGCACGCAAGGCAAATGCTCTACTACTGAGCTACATCCCCAGCCCATCAATTTGTTTTGTCAATCAATAAGTTTCCTCTTGATGAGCAGTGTTTTCATCCAATCTCATGGAATATTGGATGAAGTATGGAGAAATGGCTGCAAGGCCAGCAGATCACTGTAGCTGCTGGTTTCAAATAGGAGCCTAAAGAGAATTCTTTCTGTGGTCTGTTGGCCATTTCAGAATTTTGGAAATGGAATGGTCAATTCATCAGAAAGAAATAGTAGGTGACTATGGTGGACTTTAGGGGGCCTGCAGGGGAGAGACCCTGGTGCCTTGGGACCTGCACTGTGCGGTTGACTTGAAGTGCCAGGAGAACAAGGAACTCCTCCCCTCTCTGGGGGGCGGCTGAGAGTGTGGCAGACTTTCAGCGGCCTGAAGGAGAGAGACCCTGGCGCATCGGGACCTGCACCGTGCAGTTGACTTGGGGTGCCGGGAGAACAAGGAACTCTTCCCATCTCTGGGGGACGACTGTGATCCTGCCTGCGTGTGGGCTGAAAATCAGACATCTCATGTCGTTCTGTCCCCCATCCCGTGTCCCCTCCCCCCTCCCCCCTGCCTAGCAAGTGGAGCCAGTGAACTACACATCTTGTGAAAAGATTGGCTATGTTATTTAGTATGAGTGCTCCATATGCAAAGATAAGGACAACCATTTGGAAGAAAA
>PVJX010051909.1:0-10111 GCA_004027295.1 Dolichotis patagonum | reverse complement strand
GCTCCTCTTTTTTTATCTATGTCTTCTTTAGATATGCTCAGAAATTCTCTCATTATGTTTATGATTTCTTCTTTTACCTGAGACACTATTTCCGATCTGATTACTTTTATAGCCTCATGAAGTTGTTTCTTTACTTCAGTTGCTATCCTCTCAGAGATTTCAGATGTGTAACTCCCATTTTCTTCCATGACTATATCTCCCGACTTGTTCTGTGTGGGCTGGTGGTCTGAGATTGCCTTTTGTTCCTTTGTCTTGACATTCTCCTGGATTTCTCTCAACAAGCCAGTTGCGGAGTCCTAGGCACTTCCCTCATTGGCTAACCCTCCATAGTGTAGAGGAATGGGACAGGCATCTGGGATTCTCTGAGCCCAGGTTCCCAGGGAGGTAGCAGGTCATGGGGCAAACTTCTCCAGACCCATATAGCTACACTGGGGCTTCCTGATGGCCAGGGATATGGGGGGGGGCTGCTTTTTCTCTCAGCCTGTGTGTCTATACCAGGACTCCCACAACAGTGGCAGGTGGATTGGAGGGATCTGCTTGTACTGGGCTGGGACCCAGTGGGTCATCACAAATCAATTGGTTCCCTGAGGGCGGCACACACTGACGCAGTGAAGTCCCTCAAAGGTTGACTGGCCTGGAAAGGAGGAGCCAGATTATACTACCCTTGCTTGCACTTCACTCTCAGATAGTGGATGGCCCCTAGCCTGCATGATCTAGAAGAGCCCTAACCAACAAGATAAAGGGCTGGGAATTACACTATACACTTGTATGGAAGGAACCAAAAACATGACAAGAGAGAGAAATAAGAAAAAGACCCCAGCCCCCACATCCGAGAATATTGATCCAGGAGAGGTAAATACAAAAGAGATTGAGGGCAGCAAACATGCAACATCAAACACAGCATCACCGGACATAAAGAGATATCTTTGGGAACTGGTAAATGAGATCAAAACTGAAATATTAATTCAAGTTAAATGAGATAAGTAGATTAATAAAAGAAAGGCTGGGCACCTCTCAAGAAAACACATACAGAAGAATGGAGGAACACAAAAGAAGGAGAGAAATGTTCAATGAAGAATATAAAAAAAACCCTAGAATTCATGAAGCAGATTCAAAGAGATTACCTGGAAACTGAAGACTCTATAGAAAGTTGGCAAAACTGCTTGAAAGAAAACAAGATAGACTATCAAAAATTGAACACAGGCTTGCAATGTGTGATCATCAAAGGGAAGATCTCTTAAAAATAACAAAGGAGCAGGCAGTAACTGTACAAAGGCTAGAGGATGACAAGAGGATCTATAACTTAGGAATAAAGCATGTGAATGAAGAAGCAGGAGTCAAAACAGAAGAACTGCAAAGGCTATTCACAGAAATTATTAAGGAAAACTTCCCAAACATAGAAAAAGGAAATGATATGTAGACATACAAAGCATACAGAATTCCAGCCACCTATAACCAAAGCAGAGCTACACCCAGACACATAATAATCAAGATCCCAGAAATTCAATATAAGAACAGATTATTAAAAGCCATCAGAGAAAAGAAACAGATCACCTATAAAGGAAAACTCATCAAAATCATGGCATATTTCTCAACACAGACCATCAAGTCAAGAAGAGCTTGGAGTGAAATAATTCAAGCCCTGAAGGAGAACAGTCTCCAGCCCAGACTGATGTACCCTGCAAAACTGTCTCTAGAAATTAATGGAGAGGGCCAGGGATTTAGCTCAGTGGCTTAAGCGCCTGTCTGGCAAGTGCGAGGTCATGAGTTCGATCCCTGGTACCAAAAAAAAAAAAAAAAAGAAAGAAATTAATGGAGAAGCAAGATGCTTCCATGACAAAGAGCAACTGGGAGAATTTGTGACCACCAATCCAACCCTACAAAAAATACTAAAGGACATTTTAGAAAGAGAGAAAAAGAAAAAGAATACCAGCATTTCAGGAACAGTGGCAGAGAAGCCACAAAGCTCTGCTTTGGTTATAGGTGGGGCAGACAGTGGAGTGGAAGAGAAAAATAGACTACCAATGGCAGAAAAATAGAATGGCAGAAATGAGGCAGAGAAGATTGGCTATAATCCCAAGTGTAGAGGGCCTCAAAATACTAACAGAGAGAAACACAGGCAGAGTAGATCAGGAGATAGTGTCCATTGAGATGCTCTACATAGGGAGGCAGTGGGACCCAAAATAAGCAGTGCACCCTATGGGAGTGAAAGGGGAGGAATTGTCTAAAAAAGGAAGGCAGGGGATATTGTCAATGGGGTAACAAGATTTAAAATCTACATTATTCTCATCACTCTGCTTGGATGGATTACATGCTGTTCCATTTTGTCTACTCACACTAGACTTGAGGACAAGGTCAGCTCTCCCAAAAATAAGAGGACATAATATGTTAATCATCCTTAATTTCCTATTAACTTAATCTGAAGCCCTGTATAACGTATACTGTCTTATTATGACTGATCTTATTTGAATCTGGTTTGTCAGAGTGCTATCTTGTATTGAGTGATTTTATTCAAATCTGTTATGATTGATAGCATCAAGTCTAAGAGTATAGGCAACTACACTGAAGATGACAAGATTCACTAAGATACCTACTCTGGTTTGATTATTGCTTGCTTTTGAAGTCTTATAATGTCTCCAATGCTTTGTTTTTATTAATGTTGTTATATACTGCTGAGACATCATGGTAACCATTGTAGATCACCTTGTATTCTGGTTTTATATGACTTTTTGCTTCATGTTTTTCTAGGAATTGTTTTGTTTTGTCTTGTTTTGTTTTGTTTTTCCCTATAATACAGAAAGGATAGATATACATGTAGAGACTCATTCATGTGTAGAGCTTATAAACAGTTTATGAGAACCAACTATATAACGCATGTTGAAATGAACAACTGTTTTGAAGAAAAGGAGACACTACAGTACCAGTGCTGATTCTGTAATGTCATGATGTGAAATCCAGCAATACTATCTTTCTTTGTTCAAAGTGATTTTAGCTTGTTTTGTTTTGTTTAAGTTAAACACACATGAAGGTATGGACAGCTGTTTTGAGGAGAATGAGATACACTATGACAGCCATTCTTGGCTTCCCTGTTGTCTGGTCTTGAAGACCTGAAATGCCCTCCTCGTCCTCCTCAGGTCAGTTCCATACTATGTTGTTTCATGTGAATTCCATGTATGTGACAATATAGACAACTATTTCGAAGAAAACAAGAGTCAATATGATATAGAGTGAATATCTCCGATTGTCTAGCTTTGAAATTTATGTCTCTTACATTGCTTTCTTGTGACCCACTTTGTTTTGTTTTGTTGTGTTTAATTTTACCCTTTTGATATAATTGCATGTATGTTTGAGTGCATAAGATGGATGACAATATTGCTGTCTTTGTCAGATCGTGGATCAGAACTGTTAACAGTGTCACTGTTTGAATGTATACTTTGCATGTTTTAATTTTATAATTTGAACAAATATTTCAACGATGTCATCATGTAGTTTGTCAAGTAATGATTTCGTAGTGGTTTTTTTTTTTTTGGTTCTTTTCCTTTTTTCCTTGGAATTCTGTATTGTTGCTACCCTTTATTCTATTTTGTTCATTTTTTTCTCTTTATATAAAATATTTTAAAAATGTTTTTAAATTTTTTTTTTATTGGTACTGGGGATCCAACTCATTACTACATGCTTGCAAGGCAGGCGCGTATGCCACTGAGCTATATCCCCAGTCCCTTCCCAGCTCTTAAAAAAAATTTTTTTTTTTTAAATTTTGAGACAGGGTGTTGCCAAATTGCTCAGTAGACCAGATTGGACTCAAACTTATAATCCCCTCTATGTTAGACTTCCTAATTTCTGGGATTATAGGAATTTGTTTTCCTGTTCTATAAAACATCAATATTTTCTGTGCCACTTAACTTTTAATCTTAAGCTTTTGAATTTTCCTGAGGATATGAACAATACTAACTCTAAATCTCAAGACCAATTCTAAGTTTGAATTTGAATTGTGTTCTACATTAATTCTGAAAGACAATTCTGTGTTTTGAATTTGCTCTTGGCTTTTTTAGAGTTTCGTAGCTCTCCACGGCACAGCGTTTTGTGTGACAGCCCCTTCCCATCAGTTCCGCCTGCATGCCCAGCCTTCCTTCACCACCTTAGGGATGAGGCTCACAATCGGTGGACCTGCAGTCTTCTGGCTTCCCGGGACTGTGGACTCTGTAGCCAGAGTCTGCGCACTGTCCTCACACCTGAGAACTGACCCCTTTGCAGATGGCCTCTGGTGTGAGGCTATGGGAAAGAAAGGATTGACAGAGCTGACCAGGCTGGCTCCTCTGCCTGTCCCCGTCCTCCTGCCTCACCCCTTGCGCTTGGCGAATCCCTGCATCCCTGCAGGTGTTGTATCACTCCTGCTCAGTAGGTTTGGGTACTGCACTTTCTGACTTCTGCCTTTCAGGGATATTTTAGTCTGTGGTTTCTAAAGCTACCCTTTTATCCGTATATATAGAATTTTAATTTATTTATTTTAATTAATCAGTTTTTACAGTGCTTAACATTGAACCCAGGGCCTTGTGCATGCTGACAAGCACTCTACCACTGAGCTGCATCTGCACCCTCACTGTGGAATAAAAAAACTGAAAATGAAAACCTCTGTCATGTCAACAAATTTGGGGCTGAGTATAGACTCCTTGTTTTATATATTTACTGAAGCATTTCTTTCTCTTGAACACCTAATATTTTTATTTTAATTCACTGGTACTATCCCTGGCTTGACTTAGGCAGCTTAGATGGTCTAAGCCTCCCTGGAATTATAAAGCAAAATTTTACATATCTGTAAATACATCCATTTTCCTAGACCACAGCCATTAATTCTTGTTCTTAAGTAAAGGCATAGACCAAAGAGTTTAATGTTTGCTTTTTCTGTCTTTCACCTGTCAGGAATGTTTTAGTCTATGCTTACTACAACTGCCCTTTAATCCATTACATATAGAATTTTACTTTATTTATTTTAGTTAATTGATTTTTGCAGTGCTTACCATCAAAAGCCCTTAACATTAAAAGTGATGTAAGATAATGCTTTTAGAACTCCAAATTCCAGATGTGGAATTTTAGATTTCCTTTTAAGTATAATTTTGAGACCTGAGCATCTTTGATCCATGGAGGGGTAAAGAAATCAAGAATCTAGCACAGTCTCAATTTATTTTTCTCATAGGTTGGGGTCTGCTTTTTGGTTAACCAATCTGTGTTTTCACTTTTGGTCAAATCAAAAGTGGAGAAGAAAGGAAAGAAGAATCTAGCCAGGGAAAGTCTGAGCCAGTAGCACTTACTGGAACCCTCACCCAAGATGGTGGTAAGCAGCTGGGTGATATTGCTTTGCCTTCTAATCCTTCGTTTCCTTAGACAATGATTTTTTAGGTCTCTCTGCAGAAGTGATTGCACTCACAAATAAAGAAGAGGGATGAGAGAAAGTAACTATTTCTTTCTGTGTCTAAGAAAAGGGCCCAGAGGTTAAAAATATGACGATAAAGGAGAAAGAATATAATATGAGAAAAATAAGCCAATGTCAGCATGTAAATGAGCAGCATCGCATTAAGAATTGCACTGGGATTCTGCAAACACGGTGAAGGTGGGGTCAAGTAGCATGTGGCCTTTTGGAAACCATTTATTGGATCCTTATCAGCACCCTACAAGCAGTATCTGAGGGTGACAACTGTGGATAATGAAACACAGTTTAGATTGACAGAGAAAATAAATTTACTAATTTCTGTAATGATCCAGAAATCATTCGGACTTCATAAATAACAGTAAAAGGAAAGCAGAAACAGCTTTTTTCCCTTAGCTTGGCTATTTCCCCTTGGCTTGGCTTTTAGCACAGCCTGAAGAATTTGCTTGGGTTGAGAAATTCTTGTGGTACTTAAGATATAATCAGGCAGAGGTTTAAATTTTTTTTTTATTAATAGCTCTTGCCTTCCAGATGCCAATGGTTATTAGATGCAAATTTCCTACAGGAGCTGTTAAATGAGTTTTTGCTAATATCTTCTCTGGGGTATTTGGGAGTGTGAGGAACTCATCAATTATGGTACAGTGAGCAACAAATATACAACCTCCTTTCTGCTCTGGATTAATCCCTAGGCACCATTTATCTTCTTGACATCAACCAGAACCTTAGAGATATTCAAGAGTCTTCAGGGACCTAACTATACTCTCTGGGTTGGAAGCTGGCCTTGGGCCCACAAAGCTTTGTCACCACCAAAGACTGTTGCCTCACCCACCTCCCTCCCACTCTTCCTTGACCCCAACCCTGGCAACCACTAAACTGTTCTCCATTTCTAAAACCTGCTAATTTAATGGTATTATATAAGTGGCACCACACAGTGCACAGCCTTGTAGGGCTATTTTTTTTTTTCACTGAGCCTCATTCCGTGAAGAGTTATGTAAGCTGTTTTGGGTATCAGTAGTATTCCATGTAAGCACCCTGGTTCATTTAACCATCCACACATCCAGTTTTCTGCCTGTTATGAACACAACTTCTGTGAGCATTCATTTTTGTGTGAACATAAATTTCTATTTCTTTGCAATAAATGTTCAAAATGTAATTGTAAATCACAGGTTTTTTTTTTATAGGAAATTACCAAAGTATTTTTTTTTCACCGTGGCTGTACTATTTCATACTCCCACCACCAGTTAGATCTAATTCTCCACATCCTTGTCAGTATTTTCACTCTTCTTTAGCTATTCTGACAGGTGTATGTGACACTTAACCTTAGATTTTATTTTAATTATAGCTAATAATGTTGAACATCTTTTCATGTGCCATTTTTCATTTGGCTATCCTCTCCAAGCTATTCATACTGTTGCTCACTTCCTCACTGGACTGGTTGAATTTTGAAAGGTCTTTATATATGTTAGATTCTAGTTCTCTGTTGAATTCATGTTACCTTTTCTTGTAAGTTATAGTATCAGTACTCTCACATCAGTGGAATCACCATATCTGTCTTTTATGACTAGCTTATTTCACTTAGCATATTGACCCTAAGGTTTGTTGATGTTGCAGCATATCAGAACTCCCTCCCTTTTTAAGATTAAATACTATTCCATCTATTTGCCACACTTTATGCACCCATTAATTTGTAGATAAACACTTAGGATACTTCCATGTTTTATCTATTGTGGATGTTGCCTCTGCGATCATGATTATATAATTCTTTGAGAGTCTTCTTCAGTTCTGTTGAGTGTATCCAGGAATACGATTTTGGGTCACATGATGCTATGGTTTGGATAAATGTCCCCCTAAGGTTGTATGTCCCTAGGGTGGCACTGGTGAGAGGTGCTAGAACTTTAGAAGGTGGAGCCTAGACAGTGTTCCTTGGGGCACTAAGGGTGTGCCCCCAAGGGAGACTGTGGAGTCCCAGTCTCTTGTTGGTTTGCTTCCTGGTCATGAGGTGAGCAGTTTGCTCCACCACACACACCCTATTATTGCTACCCAGCACCCCCACAAGTGATCCAAAGCAATGTATCCCTTGACCTCAGACTAGAACCTCAAAAACTCTAGCTAAATAACACTTTTGTTTTATAATTTAATTGCCTTGGGTATTTGTTATAAGCATATGTAGTTACTAATACTTATGGTAAATACATATGCTAATTCTATTTTTAATTTTTTAGGTACTACCATACATTTTTCCACAGTGCCATATAATTTTACATTATTATTAACAGTTTATAAGAGTTTCACTTCCTCTTTATCCTTACCAATACTTGTTATTTCTGTTTTCTTATGTTTGTTTTTTAGATGGGATCATCATATTGAATATGAGGTGATTTATCATATTTCCCCCATGGCATTTTGGGTCATTGAGCATATGTGTGTACTCATTCATTTGTGTATATTTGTCAAATGGCTATTCAAGTCCTTTGCTTATTTTAGAATTGGATTCTTTTTCTGTTGTTGAGTTGCAAGAGTTCTGTCCATATTTTTTTATATTAATCCCTGTCAGATACATGAAGTGTATTTTCTTTCATTCTGTGGCTTGCTTTGTGTGTGTGTGTGTGTGTGTGTGTGTGTGTGTGTGTGTGTTACTAGGGATGGAATACAGGACCACATATGTGCTAGACAAATGCCTTATCACTAAGCTATTTTGTTACTTTTCAAATTAATAAGTTAATTTTTATGTTGTATAGTTTTTCTGTTATTATTAGTGTTTGCAATACACAGGAAATACAGTCATCGTGGGCTAATGGTACACATACGTGTTACACAGTGATTATTTTTTTACTTCCTCTCTCCAATCTCATCTCCTTATTCTTTCAATGAATGAACTCTTTGATTCATTAATAATTCATATTCAATTTTTAAGTTAAGGATTATTAATTTATACTCTGATCTTTATAATTTTGTGCCTTCTGTAAACTTCACATTTAAATTGCTTTTGTTTATCCAGGACCTTAAAATGTATCATTAGGCTATCAATTTGGGATTTTTTTTTTTAATGTGTATGCTTTCATAGATACAAATAGATTTAGGTAAAAGCAATAGAAAAAGATAAGAAAAAGAAAAGTGAAATAAGACAAAAGAATAAAAACAAAGAGCAAAAGGGGGAAAAATCCAAGAGAACTAAACAAAAGAAACTCAGATAACAAAATACAAGAGAAATGAGTCCAAAAAGTTCCTACATGTATTTGGGTGATTTCTTTCTTTCCTGGGATGATACAGGTAAAGAATAGTAAGTGAGTCACAGTTAAGGACTATTTTGTTTCCCTGTCCACCTTTTGTTGTGTGAATGATGAGTCTTGCCTGCCCTGTCTTCTTGCTGGGGGTGGTCAGTCAATGTATACTGTCTGTATTTACTCAGTGTCTCTTAGTGTTTGTGCCCTTTTGAGCAATCCTAGTAGCTGCTATCTCTGACTAGCTTTACAGGTTATGGGCTCATGAATTTTCCTCCTTCAGAGGCCCCTCTGTTAATATGCCCCAAGATGTGGCAACAAGCCAGGCCTATCCCGATAATATTGGATCAGATCAGAAAAACAGAAATCACTCAGTTCTATGCTAAAAGTAGCAGTGATGGGGACCAAGCAGTTTTCTGGACTTAACACTGTTATACCCAGAACCCTCAGAAAATCACATGTGACAGGCCTGGTTTCTCACCACAGAGGATGGGACCACCATGTCCTTTGCACCTGGAGCTTGCCAATGCATGAACTTCCCAGGTGGTCTGTGACTATCCCATTCCTCTAACTGTCTTAAGTGGCAATGTCCCACCTAGTCACTGTGGTAAGGTAATTCCAGAAACCCTGACTTGTGATTCCAGAGTACCTCCATCTTAAACAAAAACCCGTTCTCAAAATGCCTTTTGATTATATACCAAATAGAGTGGACACTGCAGTGAATTTCTTCCAAGACGAGCTTGCCATGAGAAATGAGTCATTTTCAGAATGAGACAACATAGCATATTTGCAGGTTACAACAACCATGGGCTATTCTTGGGTCTAGCACTGCCAGTTCATTGTTTCTCTCTGTGGCTTCCAAATCTATCCTAGCTTACCTCGTGTTTTCAGAGACAGGATCTCTCTGGGGAGTTGGATTAGTGTTTTAGGGGTCTTCTTTCTCTTTGCTTCACTTTAAGTATTCCAGTTTTGTGTGTGTGGGTGGGTGAGTGGTTTATAATGTTCCTACAGCTTTTTTTGTATCACGGAGCTCTACTTTTTCTCTTAATAAGTTGCTGTTTTCCCAGTATCTCAATTCCAGGTCCCCAAGAGGCTTTATTTTGTGACTGGCCTTAACTTCTCCATTTTCCCCTTTTATGTTTTAATTTGATTCTTGCTAAATTGTCCTGGCTGACCTTGAATTTGTGATGTCTATGTCTCAGTCTCCCAGGAAGCTGAGAATCCAGGCACATAGCACATGGCCAGCTGAGGCTTGCCTTTTACCCTGTTTTCTTACTTTTCTCACTGCTGTGACAAAATGCCCCATACCTACAGTTTAAAGGAGAGGTTATTTTGACTCACAATTTTTAGAGAATTCAGACCCTAGTCAGCTGGCTCCAATGCAGGAAAGGCATGGCAGAAAAGCCTAGTGGGAGAAAGTTGTCCACATGACCAGCAAGCAAGCCCAGTCTGAGAACCAGTGCCA
>PVJX010051908.1:0-10134 GCA_004027295.1 Dolichotis patagonum | reverse complement strand
TCTCTTTATGTCTGCTAACGCTGTGTTTGATGTTGCATTTTTGCTGCCCTCAGTCTCTTTTGTATTTACCTCTCCTGGATCAATGTTCTCAGGGTTGGGGGCTGGGAGTGTTTTCTTATTTCTCCCTTTCGTCATGTTTTTGGTTCCTTCCATACAAGTGTACAGTGTAATTCCCAGACCCTTTTCTTGTTGGTTAAGGTTCCTCTAGAGGGTGCAGGCTAGGAGCTTTAGCCCTCTTCAATAGGTTATCAGAGATCAGAGTTCACCCACAGGCAGTATACGCTAGCTCCTCCCTTCTGGGCCATTCAACCTTTGCAGGCCTTCACTGCATCAGTGTGCACTGATCTCAGGGAAGTAACTGGGTCCCCGCTAGGGGCGTGGCCTAGTCCAAGCAGATTCCACCAATCCACTCGGCAAGGGGAGTAACCAGCTGAAGCCACTTCTTTATGGAGTTAGGGCTGTCCTGCCCAAATCCAACATGTCTTCCAGTCGGTTTCCCCTTTCCCGTGGGAGGGTCTTTTTCCCATCACTCACTGTGTCCCCGAGAACTGCTGGACTGCCCAACCTCCAACTTCAACGCGGCTGCGGTGGGAATTCACGGTGCCTCTGGGTGGGTCATGTGCAGAGCTGGTCCCAGCGAGCTGCATGCCGGGCTGTTCAGCTCCGCGCTCCGGCGGCTCAAGCCAGTTGCTTTGGTGCGGATCGCTTGTTCAGGTCGGGCGGAATCAGGCGTCTCGAGGAGGGTGCTGTGCTCTCTGATCTTATCTTCACTAATAGTAGCCCCAGGACCTCTTATTCGAGCAGGTTTTTGTGCTTTAGTTCCTTTCTGGGTTGTGAGAGTCTATCTCTCTCTGTTTGGGTCTCTCCAGGGTGTTTTATTCTGGCATTTGAGCTGTCTCTCTCAGAGAGGGTCTTTCTCCTGCTACCTACCAGTCTGCCATCTTGTCTCTTCTCCAAGTGGGCTTCTTGTGAGAACTCAAGCAAGTTTTCCATAGGAGGTCTAGACCTGAAGCTTCTCTTTCCAGATAGTCTAAGCCATACCCTTCCTACTAGGTCACTAGCACTAAGGCATGGAGCAAGCACTTTGTATCTGGAGGGCATCTCAGAAATCTGAAAGACTGCCCACCCAGATAAGCTCAGAATTATAGAAATGTAAATTTGTTCCAAGACATTCCTGGATAGAAATGATTCATAAAAGAGCCCTAGTATCCCTGACACAACCAAGACCGCCTTAGGATTTGTTCATCTGCTTTTAGCCTGCTCAGGTACAGTTTGTGCTGACTGGTGGCAGATATTGTCATCATCAACATAAAGCTGGTTTGACAGGCAGGCAGACTACAAGGGATATGGGATCATAGTAGCTTCAACTGAACGTTGAAATGGAAGTCTAGGAGGCCAGGCAATGTACTTCCTGCAAGGAGCCATAGACATGGTAATGTGTAATGGAGCTGTGGGAGTGAATTAGAAGCTGCAATGGAGATTCTAATGAATGCAGGGCAAGGGACCCATGACAGGCTTTTGTGATAGCAACAAGGCATATAGTTTACTATCTGGGTGCAGCCAGATAGAAAGTGATAAAGCCATCTTCCCTGAACAAAGAGAATTGTATCCCTTTTGGATTGTAAGAAGGCAGGGGACAATAGGCAGGAAGATTTAATAAACATCTGTGGTCAAAGTTCTCTGGCAGTCTTGCCCTTCAGTGGGTGAAGTCCTTGAAGTGTCTGGTATAAGTTTTCTAGTGTCTCCAGATGTTCCCAGGACTTGAAAAATTCCGTTTTCTAACTTATCTCCTCCACAACATCCCATGCTTGCTGATGACAGCCTCAAGTACTGAGCTGAATTTCCTGCTGAATAGTGCTTCTGCTGACAAGCAGGCTGGGAGCTAGGAGAGTCGGTTCTGGTTGGAGCCTCACAGAGATCCCAGGAAAACAGGTGCAGGTAACATCCAAGCTCTCCCCAGAGAAGCTTTAGACAGTGTGCAAAATCTGCCTAAGAGATTGGCTATGTAGGCTGCAACCAGCTAAGCCTTAGGAGCTAGACTGCTCAAATCCTTGGAAGCCCTTATCTTGCCACACAGTGCCCCAGAGGCTGTATGTGCATGTGGAGCTTTAGGATTTAATGTTTGCCTGGCTAGTTTTAGGACTTGCCTTTAGTCCATGTCTCCTTTCTGTTCTCTTATTTCTTTTGAAACAGGATTTATATTGTACTTGCCTCACAACTGTGTTTTTGAACTATGTGGTTTTTTTTTTTTTACATAGAAAACCAATTTATTTCATTGTTAGCACTTACATAGTTAGTCATGGAGAGTAACAGGTCTGTTGGTGAAACAGGTCACCTAAAATGGAGATGGTATTGTTGCAGAAAAAACAATAGCAAATAGGATGGAAGACTTTGCACCAAGGAATCTAGAAGGCAACAATTGTTATGCTAGTGGGCTAGTGGGACCAAATCACTAGCCAAGAGCCAACTTTGAGTCTAGTTTAAATAAAGTTTACAAGCAGGCAGTATCAGGCATTATATGATTGGTTACATGGATTGAATTAAGTCATATACCATCAGGAAAACTAACTCTACATATATTTACTTAAAAGGAATTGATTATCATAGCATAGGAATATTATGGAGATGAGGAAAGGGGGTTCAAGCAGAGTTAAAAAATATCTCTGACTGGGTCACTTTGCCTCAATCAATGTCCTTGAGGCCAGTTAGAAGCAACATATTTTGTTAATTAAGGGAAATACAAGCTAAGAATAGTCAAATTGGCCCAGAGCATCATCAGAAGTAAAACAGTTGGACCCAGACAGTCAAGGCTGACTGAATTCAGCAGGGTGTTTATGTGACAGGCAGCAGGAGCATAGGCAGAGGCTACTATTTGGTTTTAATTTGCTGTAACATGTCTATAAGTTTGTTATTCTATAGTTGTGCTTTTAATGACCATATAATTGTACCCTCACTAGTGGTACTATCAAACTAGTGGTCAAGAACTAACTCCTTAAAAAAAACAAGTCTTGGGCCAGGGATTTGGCTCCATGGCTTAAGCGCCTGCCTGGCAAGCATGAGGTCATGAGTTCGATCCCCGGTACCAAAAAAAAAAAAAAAAAAAAAAAAAAAAGCAAGTCTTATCAAGGATTAATTTAATTTTGAAAACAAATACAAGCTATCACATCACCCTTCTCAAGTTGACAGTCTACCTGAGGTACAACTGTCAGGTAAAAACATACACCTTTACAATTTGTTGGTCCCAAGATAAAACAACAACAAAAAACCCCCCAAAACCACTTCACAGAAAGGAAATGACTAATATGAAAACAGCTCAAGAAATACACTAACAAACAAAAATATATGGGGAAGGAGGAACATGTAGCTTTGACTTAACTGAAGAACCCAAGAGTGAACCAGGTTACCTAGAAAAATGTGCACTGTAGGAGGTCAGGTATGATTTAGAGTATGAATGTAGAACTTGATTTTCTCCTGATTCCTGAATATAGATGGCAACTTGCAGTACTTTTACTTCATGGCTTAGACACCTAACTTCACTTGGCTCTATTCCTTACTCACTCTATCCTTTATTGAAACACGTCTGAAAAACTTAGGAATATATCTTAACAAGAAAAATAACCACACATTATATTCCTCTTTTTGTAGGTACTTTAGACCTGGGTTTGTTACTAGAAAATTCCTAAAGAAAACTTAAATATAAGTCTGTGGCTTTGCTAAATCAAGTACCCCAATTAATATTTAGAAAACACTCAGTTTTTGGATTAATAGTATTTTTGGTGGTACTTGTTATGGATAGGTATTTGGTAGAATAGCTAAACAAAGTCTGTACTTCTCAAAACCAGTGTTAAATCAGTCTCAGGGTTGAAAGGAAGAAAGGAGAGTCTGTGTTAGTGATTATAGCCAACCTTCTCTGCCTCATCTCTGCCATACTATTTTTCTGCTGTTGATTGTCTACTTTTCTCCTTCATTCCACTGTCTGCCCATTCAGTGAGGCCTCTCTGCCACTGTTCCTGAAACCATGTTTTTTTTTTTTTTTCTTTCTCTGGAATGTCCTTCAATATTTTTTGTAGGGTTGGATTGGTGGTCACAAACTCTCCCAGTTCCTCTTTGTTTCTCCATTAATTTTGAGAGATCTTGTTTCTCTATTAATTTTGAGAGATAGTTTTGCAGGGTATATCAATTGGGCTGGAGATTATTTTCTTTCAGGGCTTGCAAGCTCCAAGCTCTTCTTGACTTGATGGTTTGTGCTGAGCAGTCTGTTTCCTTTATAGGTGATCTGTTTCCTTTCTCTGACAGATTTTAATATTCTGTTCTTGTGTTGAATTTCTGGGATCTTGATTATTATATGTCTGGGTGTAGATCTATTTTGGTTGTAGCTGGCTGGAGTTCTGTATGCCTCATATATCTGAATATCATTTCCTTTTCCTATGCTTGGGAAGTTTTCCTTAATTATTTCTGAGAATAGCCTCTGTATTTCATTTGTGTTTACCCCTGCTTTTTCACTCAAATTTTTTATTCTTAAGTTATAGATCCTCTTGTCATCTTCTAGCTTTTGTATTGTTACTTCCTGGTTCCTTGCTATTTTTAAGAGATCTTTCTTTTCACAATCACACGTTGCAAACCTGTCTTCAAGTTTTGATAGTCTGTCTTTAGTTTCTCTCAAGTAGTTTTGACAGCTTTCAATAGGATTCTTAAATTTCCTGGTATTCTCTTTGAATCTGTTTCAAGTATTCTAGATTTTTTTAAATATTCTTCATCAAAAATTTTCCTCCTTTTTCTGTTCTCCTCCATTTTTCCATCTGTGTCTTCTTGAGAGGTGCTTAGCATTTTTTTTTATTAATCTTCTAATATCTTCCTTTACTTGTATTAGAATTTCTGTTTTGAGTTCTTCTATAATGTTATGAAGATATTTCTTGATGACATGATGTTGCTTCCAATACTGCAGATGTGCTGCCCCCAATCTCTTCTGTGTTTACATCTCCTGGGCCAGTATTGTTTGGGTTGGAGGCTGGAGACTTCCTTTTTCTTACTCTTGTCATGTTTCTGGTTTGTTCCAGACAAGTGCATAGTAGAGATCCCAGGCCCTTTCTCTATTGGTTATGATTACTCTGAAGCGTGCTGGCTAGGGGTTGCTGCCCTCCTCAGTCTGCTGTTGACCACTGAGGTACAATCAGGGGTGGTGCAGGCTGGATCTTCCCTTCTGAGCTGGTCAACCACTGTGAATCTTCACCATGTTAGTGTGTGCCATGTGGATGGAACTGGTTTGGGATAGCTTCAGGGAAACTTCGTCTTGGCTATTGGATATCACACAGGGGCGGGGCTCAGTCCCAGCAATTCTCACCAATCTGCTCTGTGCTAGGAGTGGCTAACTGAAGCTGCTGCAGGATTCAGGGTTGTCCTGCCTGACTCCAAAATGTTGCCCAGCCAATCACCCACTCCCACAAGAGGACTAAGTTCTGTGTACTCACTGTGGGCCGGTGCAGATCTCCACACCGGCTGTGTTCTGCACTCCACCACTTCCCCCCATGACTGTGTCCTCTTGCCAAGGCCCTCTGGCTTGCCAATCCCCAACTTGACTGTGACCATGTGTCCTTTGGGTTCCAGTGGTGCCTCACATGCAGTGGGATCAGCTCCAGTGAGAGTGTGTCTGGCTGCAGCCTTTGTCCACGCCTCTCCTTTCCTTTTTTTTTTCTTTTTTTCCCCCCTACTTTAGTTTTTTCCTGGGCTGTGAGGATCCATCTCCTTTTGTCTGGTCCTCTCCATGGTGTTAAATTCCAGCATCTGAGCTGTTTCTCCCAGAGAGGCTCTTTACTTCGCTACTTATTGATCTGCCATCTTCCCAGCTTCCCCAAAGTTTTATTCTTTTAAATTTTTTATCTTATTGTATTTTTTTTAAAGAAATATTTTCACTTAGTTCAGACTATGCTTGAACTCATTATGCAGCTCAGGCTGGCCTCAAACTCCTGGTGATCCTCCTTCCTCAGCCTCCTGAGTGATAGGATTACAGTCTGGCAGCAACTTGTAATTGAAAAAAGAATTCTTAGAAAGTCTCACCAAATAATTTGCCTTGAGCCTTGGAAGAGATTTCCAACCTATATATGCATTTTTAATTCTTATTTTTATTAGTGCATTCTTGTAGTACATACTGATGACATTCAACATGGGGAGTCAGTACATGTGCATAAAATATCTTAATTTTTTCCAAGTTCCTTTCCTCTTCTCATTCTCCCTATTCCCTCATCTCTTGTTCCCTTGCCATTTGCAAAGAACCTACAGTAGCTCCCTGTTTTCAATGTATTTATATTTGAGTTTTTCATATTACAGAAACCATGAGATATTTAATGTGGCTGATTTATTTCACTTAGTATTAGGGTCTCAAGGTGCATTTATTTTCCTACAAGTGATTCACATTTATCCTTCCTTATGCCACAGTAGTATCTCATTGTGTAGAATACCACAATTTTCTTTGTTTATTAATCTGTTGATGGACATATAGACTTAGCTATTATAAATTGTGTTGCTATAAACATGGGCATGCATGTATCATTGTAATACAATGTCTTTAACTGTTTTGGGATAGTATGGATAAGATAAAAGGGATAGAAAGACCTGTGATCATCCCTTGTTACTCTGCTATCTTCTGCCTGCCATGAACTGTTTTTCTTCTGCAGTGCCTATCTGCCATGCCACTCTGCCTTGGAGCCAGTCAGTTGTAGACTGAGACCTCTAAAAACTGTGAGCTAAATAAACCTTTTCTCTTTTGGGTGTTGGATATTTTGTCTCAGCAGACAGAGAAGTAACTAAGGCATGCATAGAATGATAATTTCAATTCTTTGTTTCCTATACATGTCTCTTTTATTTCTTTCCCTTGCCTGATTGCTCTGTTTTGAGTACATATTGAACAGGACTGATTATAGTAGACATTCTTGTCTTGTTACTCATTTTATTTTCCTTTTTATTTTTTATTTTTATTTGGTACTGGGGATCAAACTTATGACCACATGCTTGCCAAGCAGGCACTTATGCCACTGAGCTAAACCCCCTACCCTATTTTCCTTTTGTTTTTGTTTGAGACAGAGTCTTACTGTGTAGTCCAGGCTGGCCTCAAACTTGTGGCAATCATTCTGCCTCACAAGTGCTGATATTACAGGAATGTGCCAACACACTTAGCTTGTTACTCATTTTAGAGAGAAAATTTTCAGCTTTTCTTCATTTAATATCATATTGATAGTAAGTTTGTTATGAATGGCTTTTACCAGGTTTAGATAAAGTTCTATAACTATTTTGCTTTTTTTGTTGTTATGAATGTATATCAGATTTTATCAAAGGCTTTTTTTGCATTTATTGAGATAATCATGTGATTTCAATTATTGCTTCTGCTTATGTGGTATATTACATTTATTGATTTGCATATATTGAACCACTCTTGTATCACTGAGATGAAGCATATTTGTTCGTGATATTTGATCTTTTTGATGATTTGTTGCATTATGTTTGCCAGTTCAGGATTTTTGCACTATGTTCACTAAAGAGATTATATTGTACTTTTCTTTTTAAATTGAATCTTTGTCTGAATTTTGAAGCAATGTAATGCTAGTTTCCACTAATGAGTTTGTAAATATTCCTTCTCTTTTAGTTTCACTGAAGAGTTTGTGAGGTATTGGCATTATATTCTGTATCAACTTCTTGTAGAATTCAATGGCAAATATATCAGCTCTGGGCTTTTCATAGTTTATAGGCTTATTTTAATTGCCTCAATTTTATTGACTATTATTGGATTATTTGTGGCTTTTATGCCTTCATGGCTCAATTTGGTGATTCATATCTAAGAATCTGTCCATTTCTTCTAGATTCTCCAATTTGTTGGAGTTTAGTTTTTTCATAGTAGTTACTAATGATCTTCTGGATTTTAGTGGTATCTGTTGTGATTTATTCTTTTTTACTTTTAATTGGATTGATATGGGTCTTTACCCTCCTTCTTTTGGTAAGTTTGGATAAGGATTTTTCTATTTTCTTTATTCTTTCAAAGAAGAAGCTCTTCAATTTATTGATTCTTTGCATATTTTTTGGTTTCAGTTTCATTAATTTATGATATGACCTCTATGATTTTATCCTTGAAGTGAATTTGGATTATTCTTTTTTTTCTAGTATCTTCTTTTTTCTTTCTGATACTGGACTCAAACTCAGAACCTTGCACTTGCTGATGAGCTATATCTTCAGCTTTCTAGGATCTTGAGATGCATCATTAAGTTATTACTATTTTTTAACTCATTCTGTTTTTCTAATATAAGCATTCACAGGAATAATTAAGATTGTTTTCATTAAAAAAAGCTTGTTTTCATTGTGTTCCACAGGTACTGGTATATTATATTACTATCATTGTTTGATTAGAAATAGTTTAATTTCCTCTTCATTTCTTCTGTGACTTATTGAGTGTTCAGGAGTGTGTTATTTAATGTGCAGATGTTTGTAAATTTTATGGGTTTTTTGAGATTTTTATTTTTATTTTAAAGAGAGTAAAACTAAATATAACAAAACAGAACAAAGTTGATTAGAAGAAAACAATGTAAATGACATAGATTTCAAAGCAAGACAAGAGGAGATCATCACTGACTATCATAATGTCTCTTGTTTTTTTCTAAATAGTTGTCCATATCTTCACACACGATGAATTCATACAAACACAATAGTATTAAACTGATCAGAACAGAGTGATGAAGGCATTATAGGTCTTCAAAACCAGATGATAGGGAAATAAAAAATGGCTGCCATAATGTCTCTCATCCTCTTCAAAATAGCCGTCTATACCTTCATGTATGTTGAAATTAAGCAATACAAACAGACTAAAATCACTCTGAACAAAGAATAATGGCATTACTGGATTTCACAGTATGGTGATATGGAATCAGCAATGGATAACATAATGTCTCTTTTTCTTCAAAGTGGCTGTTCATTTCATCATGCATTATATAATCATTTCTCACAAACTGTTTAGAAGTTCTACACATGTGTAAGTCTCTACATGTATACCTATCATTTCTGTGTTAGAGGGAAAAACAAGCCAAAACAAAACCAATTCCTAGAAAAATATGAAACAAAAAAGACAAATAAATAACAATAGCAAAGAGCCCAAAACAATGACAATATAGCCCTTCGAAACAAGGTGGTAAGAGCATAACTAGAGTTGTTATTTTACATAATGTTCTTCAAGAGTTCTTCAAATCACCAGACACTAAAATGCAAAATTGTTACGATCCTGTGAAGGTTAGCTGTTTTGTTCCAAGAACTTAGGGAATTTGTAGCACAATCATCTTAGGTATCCTAAGTGTGATTATACAATTTTAGATAGTTTTTTCTTTTCTCTTCCTTTTTCTTTTTCCTCATTTTCCGAGATATTATGTTTTTTTCTTTTTGAGAAGATTCTTATCCTTTCACTGTATTTATTGAAGATTTTGTATCTTAGGTACTCTTACCATTTCTTATACTAGGGAGACAATACAGTATTTACACATGTGAGTTTGATTTATTTAACTTATGAGTATGGTCTCAAGTTGCATCCATTTATTTAAAAATATCTCAATGTGATCATTTTAATAATTGAGTAGTACTCCATTGCATAAAAGTATCACAACTTTTTTATCCATTTCTCAGTTGATGGGCATTTAGGTTGTTTCCAAGATCTAGCTATTACAAATTGTGCTGCTATAAATATAGATGCACATATATCACTGTGGTATGATGTTTTCAGTTCTTCTGGGGATATGCCCAGAAGTGGGAATAGCTGGGTCAAATGGGACTTCCAAACCCAGCATTTTGAGGAACCTCCAGACTGACCTGTACAGTGGTTGCTCCAGTCTGCACTTCCACCAACAGTGCAGAAGAGTTCCTTTTTCACCCACAGCCTTGCCAGCATTTGTTATTGGTAGTTTTCTTTACTTTTTTTTTATAATTTTATTTAAAGAGGAAAAAACAAAACAAAATAAAACAGAATAAAGGGTAGCAACCATACAGTATTCCAAGGAAAAAAGGAAAAGTACAACAACAATAAAACCTAAGAAATTATTACTTGACTAATTACACACTGACTTCTTGGAAATAGTTGTTCAAATTACAAAGTTAAAACATGTAAAGTAG
>PVJX010051907.1:0-10141 GCA_004027295.1 Dolichotis patagonum | reverse complement strand
AATATGTTGTCCAGTTGGTTGCCTCTTTCCCATGGGAGGGTCTTATTCTCATCACTCACCTCGTGTTGATGCCAGTCCCTGAGAACTGCTGGGGTCTCCGCCCTCAGACCTCAGCACAGCTGCAGCCTGAATTCATGGTGCTTCTGGATGGGTCGCATGCAGGGCTGGTTCCGCCCGAGTCGCACACAGGGCTGTTCAGATCCATGCTCTGGCCGCTCAAGCCAGTCATGTCGGTGCAGGTTCAGTCACTCAAGTTGAACTCGGGCACAAATTCAGGTGGCTAGGTGAGAGTGCTGTGCTAACTGATCTTAGGTTCTCTAATGGTAGCCCGAGGATCTCATATTCGAGTAGGTTCTTTCACTTCAGTTTCTTCCTGGGTTGAGAGAATCCATCTCCCTCTGTTTGGGTCTCTCCAAGGTGTTCTATTCTGGCATTTGAGCTGTCTCTCTCAGAGAGGGTCCATATCCTGCTACCTATAGGTCCACCATCCTTCCCAGCCTCCTCAATATCTGCTTTCTAACAAGGACTACTTGCTTCTTTATGAAATGCTAAACTTCTCTTAAATCTGACCAATGGCCTCAGGCCTCAGTTCTTAAATTTAGGAGCTATGTTCCTGAAATGCTTCTGGGCATGGGAATTAATGTTGGTTTGTGAGAAGAGTGAAGTTCTTCCCCAATGATATGGCCCACAGCACCCAGGAAACTCCTTGCTTTGTCACTGGATCTTTGTAGTGCTAGAAAAATCTCTTTTTACTCTCTTAGTCTTTTTTATCATCCCATCTTTAAAAATCATTATAATGAAGGCTGAGATCAGTTATCATTATTCCTGACCTGATAGTTTAATAGAAGGTAGCTTAGAAGAGAGTTGGGCAAAGTGGAAGATCCCTTGCAGTGAACAGCACAGCCCATGACTTTATCACATTATCAACCTGCAAAGCCCAGAAAAACAGCTTCAAGGCAGCAAAATCCATTTTATCAACAAGTTTTAGATGAATATTTCTCAGAATTCCATTTTAGCCGTGAGGTAGACCTTGGAGCTTCAACCATGTATAATGTGTGTGACTTGGTTTGGTAGGGTGTGCAAAAGAATACAGGTGGAGAAAGATCCTAAAATGGATCGGGAGGGCAAGGCAGTATCAACAACTCTAATTACCTCCAGCAGGACAGGGACTGAATCAGAACTATGGGACAGAGAACCAAGAAAGCTTGGTGCTTAGCAGAAGTGAGAGCTGGAAACCAGGAATGTTTTAAAAAGAAGTGAGATAGAGGAGATTGTGCCCTGGGGTTTCTGCCAGCCCCAATTTTATATGCCTAGCTTCCACATCTCTATTAGGAGAGCCAAGATTCTACAGAGGGGTGGAGATTGCCCGAGGTGAGTCCAGGTGACATGGGGAAAGTTGGAGACCTATGTTCCTGGCTTTTGAGTTTTTGGGGAGCCACCAGGGTGCTGGACTGGGTCCACCAGATTGCAGGGCCTCATTCAACCATGCTCAGGGGCCTTGATTCAGTTCAGGAGGCAGAAAACTTGCACTAGGACTCTGGGCTGAATTGGGCTGATCTGGGTAGACCTTAAGATCAGGTATGCCAGCGGTTGAGTTCATATACACAGCCCTAGGACAGGGGATTGTGCCCCATGGGTTTCACTGGCCCCAGTTCTCCACACCGTGCTTCCACCTCACTATTTAGGGAGCCAAGTAGCTGCAGAGGAGTTGAGACTGCTCCAGTAGCTGAAGGTGCAGTGGAGAATTGAGGCACACACAGAGGAAGCTCTGGAACACCACTCAAACCAAGAAAATAAAGAAAAATGACAAAAGGAAAGACCAAAAGGCAGGCTTAAATCACAAGCCCATCAAAATAAAGCCAGGGAGCGATGTACATAGAAGAAAATAGTAAACATACACCTGAAATGACTGAAATGATATCAACTGAAATAAAGAAGTAACTAGAGGCAGCTATGGAGAAATTCAAATCAGAAATAATTGCCCAGGTAAAAGAAGAAATGATAAAAGTAGTAAAAGAAATAGTGAACACATCTAGTGAAGACACAGCTAAAAAAATAGAGAAACAAATCAAACAGACACAATCCCTGAATGAACACTATAAAAAACAAATAAATACATAAATCAGATTCAAAGAGATATACAAGAAACAAAAATTCTATTGAAAGATGTAAAAACCACTCAAGAAAAGTGAAGATAGAATTTCAGACCTCGAAGATAAGATCACAGGTAGTGAAAAAGAAAGGAAAGATCTTTTAAAAATAACAAAGAATCAGGAAATAAAAATTCAACCACCTCAAGATGATGCAAAGAAAAAAGACATGAGATTAATAGGGATTAATCAAAAAGAATGGGACAGCCCAAATGATATCAAGAGTTTATTTACAGAATAGTTGAAAATTGCCCAAACATGACAATGGAAAATGACAATTGGATTAGTGAAGCATACAGAAATTCAAATAACCATAAGCAAAATAAAACTACACCCAGACACATAATAATCACCATCCTAGAAATCCAATATAAGAACAAAACACTAAAAGCTGTTACAGAGAAAAGACAGATCACCTATAAAGGAAAACCTATCAGAATCACAGCAGACTTCTCAACACAAACAATGAAGTCAAGAAGAGCATGGAGTGAGGTATTTCAGATCTTAAAGGAAAGCCACTTCCAACACAGACTGAGGTAACATACACAAATGTCTTTCAAAATGGATGGAGAAATAAGGTACTTCCATGAGAACATCTGAAAAATATCAGGATCCCCAAATCAACCTTACAAGGGATAGTGAAAGATATTCTAGATACACATAGGATAAAACCACCAAGTAAGGCAGACAATTAAACAGAATGGAAAGCTAAAGACACAACAGTAGAAAGATAACATGTCAACAATAAACCAACATATAACAGTTATAACCATTAATGTAAATGGCCCCAACTCACCAATAAAACAGACTGGCAGAATGGTTCAAGAAAAAACATCCAACTATATGCTGTCTACAAAAAACCCATGTTACCGAAAAGGAAACCCATAGACTGAAAGTCAAAAGATGGAAAGCAATATTTCAAGCAACAGGAAACCAAAAAAAAAGCAGGAGTAGCCATCCTGTTTGCAGACAATGTGAATTTCAAACCAAGAATGATCCAAAGAGATAAAGAAGGTCACTACATAATAGTTAGGGGAAAATTTCAAGAGGCAGAGATAACAATCTTAAATATATATGCACCAAATTCCAGAGAATACAGCTATACAAAACAAATACTAACAGAAATGAAAAATCAAACAAGCAATAACACAATTATAACAGGAGGCCTTAACATGCCATTGACATAAAGGGACATGTCCACTAGACAAAAAATCAGCAAAGAAATAATAAAACTGAATCACACCTGTGAACAAACGGACTTGATACACATATATAGTTTTCTATCCAACAACATCAAAATATACATTCTTCTTAGCAGTACATGGGACCTTCTCTAAAGTAGACCATATATTAGCCCACAGAACATATTTAAGTAAATGCAAAAGAATTGAAATTATCCCATGCATGTTATCGAATCATCGTGCCATGAAATTGGAAATTAATGATAAAAGCAGCTACAAAAACCTCACAAACACATGAAAACTGAGTAATGCACTCTTGAGTAATTAGGGGGTCATGGAGGAAATTAAAGAAGAAATTAAACAATATCTACAAGCAAATGAAAATACAAACACAACTTACCAGAATTTGTGGGATGCAATGAAAGCAGTCCTCAGAGGAAAATTTATTGCACTGAGTTCCCACATCAGGAAGACAGAACGAACACAAATAAACAACCTGATGTTACAACTGAAACATCTAGAAAAAGAAGAGAAAGCCAAGCACAAAGCTAAAAAAAGGGAGGAAACTATAAATATCAGAGCAGAAATTAATGCAATAGAGACAAAGAAAACACTACAAAGGATCAATGAATGAAAGAGTTGTTCCTTTGAAAGAATAAATAAAATTAATAAGCCCCTGGCCAACCTTATTTAAAAAAGAAAGAAAAAACTCAAATTCATGCAATGAGGAATGAAAAAGGTGAAATTACTACAGACTCAGTGGAAATACAGAAGATCATCAACACCTATTTCAAAAACTTCTACTCTCATAGGTTTGATAACACAGAAGAAATACACAGATTCCTAGGTACATATGAACTAACAAACCTGGACTAAGAAGATGTAAAACTGCTGAATAACCCAATTTCTACTAAAGAAATTGAAAATGTAATTAACTCCTTGCCAACAAAGAAGATCCCAGCCTAGATGGATTCACTGCAGAATTCTACAAGAAATACAAAGAAGACTTAATTCCAACACTCCTCAAACTCTTCAACATAACTGAAAGGGAAGCAAGTGTTCCTAAGTCATTCCTGGAAACAAATATTACTCTAGTACCAAAATCTGAGAAAGACCCAACTAGAAAAGAGAACTATAGGCCAATCTCCCTAATGAACATAGATGCAAAAATTCTCATTGAAATATTAGCAAACAGGATGCAGCAAAACATCAAGAAGGTTATTCAACCTGAACAAGTGGGATTCATCCCAGGAATGCAGGGATGGTTCAACATATGTAAATCAATAATTGTAATCCACCATATCTATAGAGCCAAAAGTAAGAACTACATGATCATCTCTATAGATGCAGAAAAAGATTTTGATAAGGTTGAACACTCATTCCTGAAAAAAACTTAAAGAGAATCAGAATAAATCGTCTTTACCTCAATATGATAAAGGCCATCTATGACAAACCAACAGCCAGTATCATATTAAATGGCCAAAACTGACAGCCTTTACTTTAAAATCAGGCACAAGACAAGGATATCCCCTATCACCACTCCTATTCAATACAGTATTGTAATTACTAGCCAGAGCAATTAGATGAGAGAGAGAAATAAAAGGAGTAAAGATAGAAAAAAGGAAGTCAAATTATCATTATTAACAGATGACATGATACTTTACATAGAAGATGCCCAAAACTCCTTTGGAAAACTCCTAAGTATAGTAAATTCAGCAATGTAGCTGGATAAAAAATCAGTACTCAACAATCAATAGCATTCCTATACACTAACAACAAGAATACTGAGAGAGAAATAAGTCAAGCCACACACTACACTCTAGCATCCAAAAAAATGAAATACTTAGAAATTAATCTCATGAAAGAAGTAAAAGTGCTATATAAGGAAAATTATAATACCCTGAAAATGGAAATCGAAGAGGATGTCAGAAAATGGAAAGACATCCCCTGTTCATGGATAGGAAGAGCAAATATTGTGAAAATGGCCATTCTCCCAAAATTACTATGCAGATTCAATGCAATCCCAATCAAAGTAGCACTAACATACCTCATAGATCTTGAGAAATCACTCCTAACATACATCTGGAACCAGAAGAGACCTATAATACCAAAGCAATTCTAAGCAGCAAACAAAAGGCAGGAGGCATCACAATCCCTGATTTGAAATTATACTACACAGCTACAGTAATAAAATCAAAATAGTACTGGAATAAAAACAGACCTGAAGATCAATGGAATAGATTTGAAGATACAACCACAACCACAAACTCACTCTATTGCCTTATCTTTGATAAAGGGGCCAAACATGCTTGCTGGAAGAATGACAGTCTCTTTAACATGTGGTGCTGGAAAAATTGGCTGTCCATATGCAGAAGACTAAAACTAGACTCATGCCTATCACCATGTACTAAACTAAAATCTAAGTGGATCAAATATCTAAATATTGAAATAGAAAAACTAAATCTGTTGGAAGACAAAGTAGGTAAAACTTGAAGATATAGGGGTAGGTAGAGAATTCATGAACAAGAATCACCTGCATGGGAAGTACTTATTAGAATCAATAACTTGGACCATATCTTCTTAAAGAGTTTCTGCATGTGGAAAAAGATTTCCAGCAGAGTGAAAAGAAAACCCACAAATTGGGAAAAAAATCTTAATGCATTGTTCCTCAGACAAAAGACTTCTGTCTCTAACTTATAAAGAATTTAAAAAAATCACACCCTCGAAATTCAAAGAACCAGTCCAAAAATGGGCATCTGAAATGAATACACCATTCTCTGATGAAGAAATACGAATGGCAAATAATACACTAAAAAATGTTCATCATCATTAGTCATGAGAGAAATACAAATTAAAACCACCCTGAGATTCCATCTCACCCCAGTAAGAATGGCCAGGATAGAAAAAACTACCAACAACAAGTGCTGGAGAGGCTGTGGGGAAAAAGGAACTCTTCCTCACTGTTGGTGGGAGTGTAGACTGGTGCAACCACTATGGAGGTCAGTCTGGAGATTCCTCAAAAAGATGTGTGTGTAAGTCCCATTTGACCCAACTATTCAACTTCTAGGCATATTCCCAGAAGATCTGAAAACATCATACTTCAGTGATATATGTGCACCCATGTTTATGGCAAGACAATTTGTAATAGCCAGATTTTGGAAACAACCTAAGTGCCCATTAACTGAGGAATGGATCAAAAATTGTGGCAGTTTTATACAATGGAGTACTACTCAACTATAAAGAATGATCACATTGAGATATTTATAAATAAATGGAAATAACTTGAGACCATACTCATAAGTGAAATAAACCAAGCTCACATGTGTAAATACCATATAGTCTCCTTAGTATGAGAGTTGGTCAGACTATATAAGATTTTATGGTAATCATGATTTCCCATTTCATTGTTTTGAAGCCTTTCAGTGTTTTCATTCATCAGTTGAAATGGTTTTAATCTGTTTTATTTGACTTTATTATGTGTGATGGTATGAACAGCTGTTTTGAAGAAAACAAAACATTATGGCAGCCATTGCTGATTTAATATTTTCTTCTTTAGATGTCCTATGATGCTTCTACTCTGCTATTACCATCAGTTCTCTCATGTTGTGTCTTATTGCTATTTTAATATATGTGATAGTATAAACAAATCTTTTTATTGAAAACTAGATATTATAGTAGCCATTGATCATAGTTGCTCGGTTCAGAATGTCCTGTAATTGTTTCATTCTCTTGAACGGTTTTATACTATGTGTTATGTTTGATATTATTTTATTTGAAGCTATGCTCATCTACAGCAGAGAAAGAGATATTTTGATAGCTACTGTTAATGTCTGGTTTTCTTATTGTAAAGTGTTGTGTTGCTTATGTTGTTCTGTTCTGATCTGCTTTGTTCTGCCCTCCATTGTTTTATTATCTTTAAAAAATAAAAAAAATTTTAGATAAGATTTAATGTCAATATTCCTCAAATAGTTCAATGAAATTGAAATGGAAGCAGTTCTACCTGACTCATTCCTGGAGGCAATTATTACACTGATATCAATTTTAGAAAAATATTCAACCAAAAGAGAACCAAAGGCCAATGTCTCTATTGAACATAGTTTAAAATATCCTCAATAAATTACTAGCAAAATGAATTCAAAAGAATTCAACAAATCATGAAGAATACTATACACCAAGTCCAAGTGGGACTTGTTCTAAGAATGCAGAAATAGTTCAATATATACAAATCAACAAGTGTAATACACTATATCAACATAGCCAAAAATTTAAAAATCACATAATCATCTCTATATATGCAGAAACAGCTTTTGATAAAGTCCAAAAATCATTACTGATAAAGATACTATAACAATTTGAAGTAGATAGCATTTACTTCAATGTGATAAAAGCCATGTATGACAAACCAACAACAAACATCACACTTTATGAAGGAAAAGTGAATACTTTCACTGTAAAATCAGGAACAATACAAGGTGACCATTATTACCACTTCTATTCAATATAGTACTAGAAACATTAGCCAAAACAAGTAGTCGAGAGATAGAAATGAAAGGAATAAGGACAGGAAAGATGGAAGTTAACTTATCATTATTCATGGATGGTTTGACACTCTTTATAGAAGACCACAATAATTCCTCCAAAATACCTTCTAGATTTAATAATCAAAGGCAGTATCATAGATGGATGCAAAGTCAGCACTCAAAAATCAGTAGCATTCCTGTACAAAGGCAACAAACTCACTGAGAAAGAAATTCAGGAAACAAAACATTTCACAGTAATATCCAAAGAATGAAATTATTAAGAATCTATCTTAAAAAGGAAGTAAAATATTTATACATTTAAAACTAAAGTACTCTGTAAAAGGAAATGAAAGAAGATATATGCAAATGAAAAATACCCTCTGCTCATTCATAAGAATAATCAACGTTCTGAAAATTGTCATAAACCCATCAGTTTCATACAGTTTTAATGCAATCTAGATCAAAATCAGCATTAGCATCCCTCAGAGAAATAGAATAAAGATTCCTAATATTCATTTGGAAACTGAAGTGACCTAGAATAGTGAAAACAATCCTGGGCAACAAAGACAAGGAGAGAGGCATCATATTCCCTGACTAGAACACATACTGCAAAGCTACTGAGATAAAATTAGAATTATACTTGCAAAAAAGACCTAAAGATCAGTAGAACATATTAGAAGATTCACAGAGAAGTACAGACACAATGAGGCACCTTATCCTTGACAAAGTGGACAAACATTCTCACTGGAGGAAAGATAGCCTCTTAGATAAATGCTGCTAAAAAAAACCTATCACTCTACATGTTGAAGCCTGAAAGTAGACTATTATCTATCACCACGCACTGAGCTTAAGTCAAAATGGATCAAATTACTATAAATTAGCAGAAACATTCGCCTCTGGAAGAGAAAATAGGTAATAATCTTGAAGGCATAGAGGTCAGCAGAGATTTCATGAACAAAAAGCAATCTGCACAAGAAGTACTTCAAAGAATCAGCAAGTGAGATCTTGTGTTATTAAAAATGTTTTGCACATCAAAAGAAGACACCAACAGAGTGAAAATAAGATGCAGAGTTGGAAAAATTTTACCCAACTATACCTCAGACAAAGAACATAGGAGTTCATCCAATACATAGCACTATGCTCAGGGTCCATTTATCCTTTCAGTCTCTTCCGTTACAAAGTCCATCAGTGAGCCAGGGAAGTGAGTACTGGTTGTTTCAAGAAGAGCCTGAAAACATCATACCACAGTGATATATGTGCACCCATGTTTATAGAAGCACAATTTGTAATAGCCAGATCTTGGAAACAACCTAAGTGCCCATCAACTGAGAAATGAATAAAAAAGTTGTGGCATTTTTATACAATGGAGTACTACTCAGCTATAAAGAATGATCACATTGAGGTATTTATAAATAAATGGACACTACTTGAGACCTTTCTCTTAAGTGAAATAAACCAAACTTACAAGGGTAAACACCATATAATCTCCCTAATATGAGATTTGATAAGAGTATATAAGACTTTATGGTAAGCATGAGTCCCCATTTCACAGCTTCGAAGTCTTTCAAAGTTTTCAATCATCAGTTGGAATGGTGTTATCCTGTTTTGTTTGACTATATCATACTTGATGATATGAATAGCAATTTTGAAGAAAACAAAACATTATGACAGCTATTGTTGATTGAATATCATCCTTCTTAGAAGTCCTACCATGCTTTTTTTTGTTCTACTACCATTGGTTCTATCTATCACATTGTGTCTTATTGGAATTTGAATATGTGTGATAGCTCAAACAATTTTTTTTCTTTTTTATCAAAAATGAGTTATTACAGTACCCATTGAACATTTTCTGTTATTCAGCTCATAAAGCCCTGTAATTCTTTCACTCTATACATGGCTTTATACTATTGTGTTATGTTTGATATTATTGTATTTGAAACTATGCTCAACTATAGCAGAGAAAGAGTTATGGTGTTAGCTACTGTTCATGTCCAGTTGACTTAATGTAAAGTACTGTGTTGCCTATGTTTTCCTGTTCTGATCTGCTCTGTACTGCCCCCTTTTGTTTTATTCTCTTTCAAATTAAAAAAAAAAGAAAATTTCTCTGCTTTTCCTCATTTTCTCTCATTACCCACTTTTGACATTCATATATATGAAGATTTTACTCAAATGGAACAATGTATCAACAGTAATACCACATGTGGACATAAATATACCACTGCTGAAAATATATCACCAGTAATACCACATATGGACATAAAAATAAAAAATAAAAACAAAATGTACTATA
>PVJX010051906.1:0-10142 GCA_004027295.1 Dolichotis patagonum | reverse complement strand
AATGATGAGACTTCTGCTCAGCAGCTCAGCTTCCTGTCTGTCCAATCTCCTAGATAAATAATGTCAGTCAATTAGTTTTAAGTTAAATGTTTTTCCCAAAATCACTTGGGTCTAAGATGACTCCTTCTACAAATCAATAAGTAAATAATAAATCATTCAACAGAATAATAGGCTAAAATGCATCATTATTAGCAAGTAAAAATAAAGAAAGCCTCTGCCAGCTGGCACCAAAGCTTTGGCTCAGTACCATTTGTGGAAGCTACTACAGGCAGTGCAAGGATAAGGGTGAGAGCAGCTTAGAGGAACTGATGCGCTGATGTGGAAAAACTGCTTGGACTTGATGCATAGGGAAATAGCAGGAACCACTGAGAAAGAAGTAAACCATCACCTTGTCAGGACAAAAGTTGCAAAGGAGAAGGAGGACCCACACAAAACTGGTACCACATCTTATCTCCTGTGTGACAGGGTAAGGGAGACGTGATCAAGCATATAACGGTATGGATTTCACATGGTGGGAAAGAAATCAGTGTACGCATGAGCCTAGTGAACATTTCCACATGACCAGATGCATTCTCTTTGCTTTATGCTCACCAGTGCCTCAAACAGAACGTGTCTTCCTCAAGCTGGGTCTCCTCCCTGCTTGGGGATGCCACCTGTGACACCTTCACCACTCTCATCGCCACACAGCATGGAGACTGGAGTTTGCGCTTCTCTGTCCACCCTACCCCCAAGCTGTTCACTAGATCGCTTGGTCATGCAGCACTCCCGGTGTTTACCCTCTCTCATCACTACCACTCTGCTCAGCCACATGTAACTTATTCCCAGGCTTCCTAGAGCTTCTAGGTGGTCTCCCTGAATTTAGCCTTCCCTTCCAGATGTCTCCATATATGGGGTCTAACAGAGTCCTCCTGTTTCAATCATTTTGCTCTCTTGCTTGAAAACTCTCTCTCTCTCTCTCTCTCTCTCTCTCTCTCTCTCTCTCTCTCTCTCAAACCACTGAAGTTGACATTTAAGGTTCATAACTTAAGATAATATCTCATTGCTTCCTAACCCAATTCTTGCCAGGCAGACTGCGTATCCGGTCACGCAGTCTGCCTGGCAAGCCTTTGGGCTGACCTTCCTGTGTTTCCTCTACTGGACAATTGCAGCCACTCTAAAACCAGGTAAGGTTTGAGCTCCCCATGCAGTGCTCCCTAACCTTCAAATCTTGTGACCCCGGATTCTGGAGAATGATAGCACCTGAGGTCTGCATCCATTCCTTACCTCCCTACCAGCTCCCCCAAGGCTCTTCCCCTCACTTCTATTATTTCATGTTCTGGAAAAAGCATTATGCTGCTATAGCTCCCCATGTACTTAGCCCTCCAGAGTTGAGCACAAGCTAGAACTTTATACGCAAAGCAAGAGACAAAGGTGAGTTCTACAGATAATTCAGGGCCTCAATAACAGTAACAACAGCTAATATTCATACATATGGGGGGTGATGAAACATGTATCACATTGTTCTCTTTTCTGTCACAGTCCTATGAAACAGTAAACATTATATTCCTCATTCCACAGATGAGAGAAGTGAGTCACAGACTAAATAACTTGCAAAATGTTATAAAGCTAATAAAAGAGAGATCTGGGTTGAAATTCAGACTGTCTGAGTCAGGCAGATTCTATTCCTTTTTCTGAGGGGCAGGGGATACTAGGGATGAAACCCGGGGCCCTGCACATACAACACCAGCCCTCTACCTCTGAGCTACACCTCCAGGCCCAGATCTACTGATGCCCACTTTGCTGTATCATCACTAAGGAAAGGAGTTGTAAAAAGGGTGGATCAAAAATAGGAGAGTAAGGGTTAAGTGGTGGGATGAAGCTAAATGTTTAAAATGGATAAAGAAACTGCAACCCATTGGGGACCCCACCCATCTCTCAGGAGCTATTTCTAGTCCCCATTCCTATTCTCCAACAAATTTTCCTACTCTTATCCTCCATTGTTCCGTAGAATTTACTCTTCATCTTCAGCAAAACTGAACTCTGTGTCTGACATTCAGTAGGTTGGGAGTTACCTAATTTTTAACTTATTTTGTCATAACCTGGGCCATGCAGGTGACAGCAGCCATAGTGATGTCACTCCATTTGCTCCTCTTAGCTGACTTGCAGGTACTTTATTTCCCCTGAGTTAAAGCCTTGAAAGCAGGATTACAATTTTGAGCTAAGCTTAGGCAGTTCAGGAAGACCTTGTCTCAAAATATATGAAGACAAAAAAAGAATAAGGAGAAAAGGAAAGAGAGCACAAATAGCACAAAGGAGAATGGAATAAGGAAAATTTGGGCAGAAGAAGGTAAAAACAGAAAAATCAATGTGAACAGGGGACATGAGGACAGCCTAGGAAAGCCTTGAAGAAAAGATTGTCACCTCAGGCACAATGCAGACTACAAATGAAGAAAATTGATTCTTACAAGACTTTGAAGGAGTTAGGGTTAGGGTTAGGGTTAGTCACTAGAGATGGAACAAGTCCAAGTGACTGGTGGTCTGCAGCCTGCTCTAAAGCAGAAGTCTCCATCTCTCTTTTGAGTCAAGCAGGCAGAGCTAGGTCTTCACTCCCATCCCCATCTAGCATTGAATCCACCTCTGGGAGCCTCTCTGGCCTGAAAAGCTTGTCATGCAGACCTACCATGGAACAGCAAATTTATCTGGATCTGGCAGTGACTCTCCAGTCCACTTCTCAGGTGTAACCAAAAGCTTCATAGGCGCAGAGGATCCTGGGTAATCAAATTCCTCCGGCTGTGCCAGAGCAGTTAGGGCATGGATTGGTTGACGTAAAGGACTGGACTTGTAGGGAAAAACAAAAAATTGGCATCTAAGGGCTCAGAGTCCAGCTGGACTGGGAATTGCGCCCACTCTGGATGTGGGGCTACCAGGACCAGTAGCCACAATTGTGGCCAAAACATGAGCCAAAAAGCACAATACAAACATCATAGGACAAGATTGGTCAGCAAGACCTAGGCCAGTAGCATTCCAGTGAAACACTTGCTGGAATGTTTCTGGTGGCCACTTGCTGTCAGTGGTAACCATGGTAACCTTGGTAACCATGTACATTGTGCCCTGACCCACTGTTTCTGTTAGCATTTTTCAGTGCAGTAAAGGGGCAGAATATAAAAGTAAAAGTGGCCTTTATTATAAAGATGTGGAGAGGAACCCACAACCAATGGCAGTCTGGCTTTCTCTGACCAGAATATGGGGTATGGGATATATACATAACCTTTGACCGGGGGTGATGCTTAGGGCGGGCATTGATGACACTCAAGAAGCTGATTGGAATTTTCTTCGTGCACACTGGGAAAGGAAAAAGGAAGTTATCATAGGGGAAGGAGGAAGTGACCTCTGGGCAAACATCCCGGATTTGGCCTTCCACCACCATAATGTCCTATAATTTATTCTAGGGCAAAACTCTTTCATTCCCGTCTTTTTATGTTAGGAAAAGGGCAAAGTCTGTCTATTACTACTTCCTGCTGAAAGGGGGAATCATATTGGGGTTTAGGAAGGTTGACAGGATGATGGTTGATGCCCATGCAGAAGCTGGTACCACGTGTTTCAGCCAGGACTTTATCATTGGTGAATGCTCACATCCTAGATTGGAAAAACAAAGAGACAAGGTGCTATGAGGAGGCAGGCCACTATCATATTTAGGGATCCAGGAGAGGTAGAAGGAAATGTATCTTTGATCTAAATATGACTTTCCATCAGGGCCATGGTGAGGTAAAATCTGAACAATAAGTGTGGGGTTGGGAGGAGTGAAGTTGGGTTAGGAGGAATGAAGTTATGAGAGTTAATTATTCCTCCATCTGAAAGGGTAAAAGTTAAAAGTGTAGGTAGGTAGGGCTTGTCTTTGGTCCAGAAGTTGAGCTGGAAAGAATAAGAAGCATGAGAAATATAAGACCTGATGATTGAATCATGTTTGGGAAAATATAGAGTAGGGGTGGGGAGGGCCATAGCTGTGTCACTATGAGGAAGATGAGAGCTTAGACCCAGAGGGATCTCACATTTAACTAAACAGCTGAAGATAGAGAGAACTAAAACAGTTTTTAGGTAGAACAACATGAAGACAATTTTATGCATGATGTGGGAGTCTTTAGGAAAGACTGTCCAGAGTCTTACTGTAAAAAAAATTTAATAGAATGTAAGGGATTAGGAACCAAATTGGATAACAAAACATGACTTAGGCTGAGAGTTGTGGCTGTGAGGCCTTGGTGAGATGGAGATGGGTGGGATATAGAAGATAAGATGATCACTCAGGATGCTTAGATGCAGGGTTGGGAGGGCACCACTTAGCTTAAGTGATGTGGAATCAGGATGGCAGTCCAGCAACTTTGACTGCTATTGGGGTTGTCAAGAAGACCAGGTAGGGGCCACTCCATCTTGGTTATAGTCCTGTGCATTTAGAACATTTAAGATAAATTAGATCTCCTGGGGATATGGGAGGATCTAGCTGGTCCCATCAGAGCATTGAGGAAGTCAGGAATCAGCATGTTGTTGTAACAAGTGTCAGAGGAAGGAGAGGACTGGGATTTAGTCAGCAAGAGGAGGGAGAGTTTGGGGGGTAGGAAGATTGTGGAATAGGAATGGTCAGCCATACATGTTCAAAAGGGCTTTAAAATGTAGGAGCCCAGGGAAGTGCCTTGAGCTCGGCTAAAGCTAGGAGCAGAAGTTGAGCCAAGGTTGTTGTAGTTCTAAAATGAGTTTTGTGAGGAGTTTTTATGACGCCATTTGCCTTTTCTACTTTTTGCTGAGAATTGTGGGTGGTATGGAATATGTAGGCACCAGGTGATGTGTAAGCTTGAGGATACTTGCTGAGTGATTTGAGAAATAAAGGCTAGACCATTATCTGATGAATACTCTGAGGTAGACCAAACCTTGGAATGATTTCCTGTAATAGAACTTTAGTAACTACTAAGCTGACGTGAGAGAAAGGGGTAGGAGTCATCTGTAAGACCTTTAGTAACTAGTCTCCCTGGTTGGGAAAGGCTGAAAAAGTACAAACAAAGATGAGAAGATATTTGAGAGTTTTGTGGTGGAGCAGGTGTGTAAAATCTACCTTCCAGTCCTGACCAGGAGTATGTCCACAAAACTGATGAGTAGGAAAGGAAGGGGGTGGACCTGAAGAGAGGTCCTAGCACAGAGATGACAGGTGTGAGTAATCTGAAGCATGATAGCCCTTAGAGAAGGATGTGTAACTACTGGGGCTAAGAGTCTATATAGGGCCTGTGATCCTATATGGAAACAGTTATGTAAGTCAGTGATGATGTCTAAGGCCTGTTGATCTGGGAGAACAAGTTTTGATCCCTGGAAAATCCATCCCTGAGTGTTTTGTGTGTAACCTGGTCTATGAAGTAATTGTAGCTGCTTTGGTGAATAATTAGGTTGAGGTAGAGTGTTTGGGACTAATGGGATAAGATGAGAAGGATAAGGCTTTTGTGCAGCTAACTTGGCTTGTGTATCTGCAAAGCATTGCCTTGAGCAATGGGGTCTGCAGAATTCTGGTGTCCCCTACACTGAATTAACTACAGCTTGCTTTGAGAGTTGTGCTGTTTTTAGGAGTTTAAGGACAAGAGGACAAGAGGCACATTAATGATGGGGGGGTGTTCCCTGAGAGTTGATAAAACCCCTTTCTTGACAGATAGTGGCATGGGAGTATAAAATGTATACTTTGAATAGGGTATATATTTATGACTTTATCTTTTGCTAGTGTAAGAGCCCTTGTAAGGACAATAAGTTCTGCCCTCTGGGAAAATGTCCCAGGTGGCAGTGGGTTAATCTCTATGACTTTTGACTAGATAACTCTTGTATATCCTGCTCTCTTTTGTTTGTCTATGTTCGTTAAACTGCCATCTATGAACCATGTGTCAAAGGCTAATGAGAGAGATGTGCTACTGATGTGAGAGAAAGGGGAGGGAGTCATCTGTAAGACCTCAATACAGTCATGGTGAGGGTGGCCTTCTGTGGTGGGAAGCAAAGTTGCCAAATTAAGAGGACCACTAGTTACAATAGAGATAGAAGGGTCCTGAGAGTGGACTAGATGTATCTGTTGAAGGCAAGAAGGGGTCATCAGGGCAGGGAGTGTCTTATGTGAGATAAGCTCACTTAGATGATGAGGTAAGTGTACTGTAATAGACCGTCCTAATGTCAACTTTTTAGCGTTCTGTGTCAGTAGGGCTGCAGCTGCAAGGGCTTGGAGACAAGGTGCCCATCGTTTTACTGTGTTGTCTAACTGCTTTGACAAGTAGGCTACCACTTGAAAAGAAGGTCCCTTTTTGTGTCCTAGTACACCTACATCATTGTGACCCTGAGAGGTAGTGTATAGTGTGAAGGGTTGGTGGGATCAGAAAGGGAAAGGTCTGGAGCCCTTAGGAGAGCCTCTTTCAATTTATGAAAGGAGGCATGTATGGGCATAGTGGGGTCTAGGGGTTCTGATATGGAGCCTTTAGAAGCTTTGTAGAGGGGTTGGGCTAGAGCTGCCAAGTTAGGAATCCAGAGACAAAAGACATTAACTAAACCTAGGAAAGACATAACCTGTTGTTTGGTTGTGGGCACCTGGAACTTCAAAAGAATTGCCTTACAATCTGTAGTGATGGAACGAGTGGTAGGAGTGAGAGAGAGACCTAGATTTTTGACTTCTGGGGAAGCTATTTGGGCTTTAGGAGGAGAAACCCTGTACCCATGACTGGTGAGAAAATTAAGGAGATTAACTGAATGCTGTATGGCTAACATATAGGATATAGAACATAAGAGAAGGTCATAAATGTGTTGAAGGAGGTTTGTGCTAGGTTTGAGGTTAAGTGCTGTAAGGTCAGCAGCAAGAGCTTGGCTAAAGAAGTGAGGACTGTCTCTAAACCCTTGAGGGAGCATTGTCCAAGTAAGTTGTTGAGATCTGAGAGTGTCTGGGTCACTCCATGTAAACACAAAGAAATCCTGACAATCAGGGTGTAAGGGGATGGTTAAAAAGGCATCAACCAGAGAAGAAGGAAGAGAAGAGGATGACTTTGCATCACATTGTGAGGGTATGTGGAGGACTAGAGCTGTGGGGAGGGAGAAGGTAGAGGAGAAGTTACGGTTTTGAAGAAGATCTCTACCTAAAAGGGTTGTGGGACATGTTGGAATTACTAGGAAGCTATGGATAAAGAAGAGAGTCTGGAACCTGCATGGAATAGGCCCTGTCTGTAGAGGCTGTAGATTGGCTGACAACACCCACTACAGAGACTTGAGGAGTTAATGCAACAGCCTGAAAACTCAGGAAATACACTATAAGTCGTCCCCATGTCTACAAGGACAGATAGTGTCTTACCTGAGACTTCCAGTGAGACTCAGGGCTCCAAGAAGGATACCTTAATGGGGGCTGTGGGCCCTGAGGCCCATCAATCTTCAGCAGCAAGTCCAAGTAGATCAGTCAGTGATGAATCTGGTGGTGATGAGATCTCTGTGAGGGCAAGGAGTTAGAGATGGCTTACCTGCTCTCTGGCAGTTAGGACAGTCACTCCTCCAATGGCCCTTGAGATTGTAGTACCGGGGATCGAACTCAGGACTGTGTGCTTGCAAGGCTGGTGCTTATGCCACTGAGCTAAATCCCCAGCCCCGTATATGTAACTTTTGACTGGGGGTGATGCTTAGGGCGGGCATTGATGAAATGCAAGAAGCTGATTGGAATTTTCTTTGCTCACACTGGGAAAGGAAAAAGGAAGTTGTAATAGGGGAAGGAGGAAGTGACCTCAGGGTAAACATCCCCAATTTGGCCCTCTACTGCCATAATGTCCTGTAATTTATTTTAGAGCAAAACTCTTTTGTTGTACCCCAAAAAACTAGACAACATCCAAAAGGGGAGTGAAAATAGCACTTTTTATTTTTAGCTGGCACCAGCGACACAGACGCGATGGAGTTTGTAGTCTGTGCAATTAGGTTACATTGGTAAGGGGTTTATAAAGGAAAACACCGCAAAGTATGAGTGGGGAGGGGTAAGGGTGTAAGGGCTCTGTTTGTTTTCTCATTAGGTTCTTAGGACAAACCTTAACAGAGGCAGCTGGATTTACAGGAAATTATAATTGGTGATGAGCCGATAACAGGAAACTTTACAACTTGTGATTAATTTACGGGTATCTTATAGAGTACAAAGGCTTACAACTTTAAAGCCTGGCGGTGGGCCAATTCCTGGAAATTTACAGAGTACAGAGGTCACAGCTGCACAGGATAGGGAGTCTGACCAGGCATCTTGAATTTTAGGAGGAACAAAGGTTGGAATCTAAGATAATAGCAATGGCGCATACAGAACAGAATGACGACACTCAGGTTAGAGTACATCTTTCACCCACTATAATATTGTAATACATCTGTTTGCAAACAATTTGATTCAAAATAAAGAGCTTTTAGAAAAATTTTGTTTCTATTCACAAATTCCATGTCAAGTGACAATCATGGCCCTCACAAACACAAACACAGCCATCTCTCCCAAAATAGTAAAACAAATTAGATTCATAAACTGATATCACCATATATCCTACTCGATACTCCTGATCCCTTCTGTTCTTTTTTTTTTTTGTACCGAGTGATCGAACTCACAACCTTGTGCTTGCCAGGTAGGCACTTAAGCCACTAAGCTAAATCCCCAGCCTTCTGTTCTGTTCTGTTCTAATTGTCTATTTTTACATTCTTTTTTTTCTTTTTTGGAGGACGCAAGAAAGGTGCTAAGAATCCAACCCAGTGACTCCTATATGCTAGCCACAAACTCTACCACTGAACTACAACCCCTAGTCTACTTTTTTCTGTTTTGTATGTATAAATTACTTATGCAACTCACATGCTAGAAGGATCCCTGACACATGAAATATGAATGAATAAAAGAATGAATGAATACATGTATACAATTTACATTATTAAAACTAGTAATGGTTCCAGACAAGTGCAGATTCCATATACAGAGTGATCTTTGCTCCCTCCTGACAGCCCATTAAAACATCCACAAGGAATAAAACAAGTACAATCCTGGGAGAAATGGAGAAAGTATGACACATTAGATGCCAACACAAAATTTAGAAGATGAAAAGCAGTTGAATACAGGTCTGCTTTAAGAGAACTAGGAAAGCTGAATTTCAGAAGAAACTGATTTGCACTGCAAAACCCCATAAATAGGCAGGACCGAGAAATGCTGGGTCTGCCCCATGTACTCACAGGCAGGCCTAATGCAGTAGGATTTGCTGAAAGTCTGCATTAGGAGCAGCTATGTAGGGAATAGTCTCCCAGACTTCTCTCTGCCCTCACCAGCCTGCAAGGGTAAAACATTGCTGCTCCCTTATCCCTGCAGAAAGGCTCAATGTTGAGTCTCTGTAGAAACTTAACCAGGCAAACTTCAGTTTCAGAAATACCAGCAACAACTGAGACAGTTTCTGAGGCACTGTGCTATAAAGAGTGAATAGCTCACTAAAGGCCCATCTCCCTGTAAGATGTGCAGACACTGGTACCATTCTTCACTAGGCTGTTAGGTTGTTGGCAGCCAAGATTGTAACACCAAATATTCTAATCCTTGGTACTTATCTAAGAGAAACAAAAGCACATGTTCTTACAAAGACTTGTATTACAAGTGTTCCTGGAAGCTCACTTTGTTTTGTTTTTGGTAATAGCCAAAAACTAGAAGAAACCTAAATACCTACTAACAGGTTGATGAATGAATTGTGAATCATATATCCATATGATGGAATACTACCCAGAAATAAAAATTAACAAACAACTAATACACACAATAACACAGAAGAGCCTTGGGCCAGGGATTTAGCTCAGCAGCATAAGTGCCTGCCTTGTAAGCACACGGTCATGAGTTCGATTCCTGGTTCCAAAAATTTTTTTAGAAAGAAAAAAACATACAAAAGCCTCAAAATAATTATACTGAATTCTTAAAGAGAATATCCACTAGATGATTCCATTTACATAAAATTTTAAGCGGAGCATGGTGGCACACACCTATAGTCCCTATCATAGGGAGCTACTTAGGAGGCTGAGGCAGGAGGCTCACAAGTTTGAGCCAATCTGAGGAATTTAGTGACACCCTGTCTCAAAATAAAAATCCTTTCTAAAGATGCCCAATGGCCTAATTACATATCTCCCTTAGAGGCCAC
>PVJX010051905.1:0-10808 GCA_004027295.1 Dolichotis patagonum | reverse complement strand
ACACACACACACACACACACAAACACACACACACATATGCACATACATGACAAGAGTTATGCAAACAGATATTGATTCTTCAAAATTTAAGTTTGATTAATTTATACAAAATAAAAAAGATATTACAGAGCAGTACAGAGGCATTATCACAAATTAAAATATATTGAAAGAAACAGAAGAAATGATTTCCCCTGTAAGTTGGAAAATTGAACTTAACAAATTATTTTAATATATTAATTATATATAACTAAAAATAAATTAAAAAATTAAGTTTTCTAGAATTTAGAACTTGTGGAAAGGGAAAATTGATGCACAATATAGATACTGAATCACTAGGTAAAAGTTTGAAGGAAAATATCCAAACAAAACTAAATGACCATCACATACTAACCAATAATCAGAGGCTTGGAATGTAGTTCAGTGGTAGAGCTATAATAGCCTAGGAAGCACAGACTCTGAGTTCCATCTCCACCATCACAAAATCAAAACAAGATGACCATCATGGATTAGCAATGGGGTAAAGTGCAGGAAGGCAGAGATGTCTGACAGAATTGATACATTTAGAGAATTTACAGAGTTCCAGTAGCTCCTGCCGTCATACATGCAGATCACAAATACTTAGGGAAATCTCAGGAGGTGAATCTAATAAAAGCAGCTCAAACTGGAAGACTCTTTTCAGGCCATGATTCCCCAAGACTGGGAATAAACTTAAATAGAAGAACAAATGTTTAAAGAAAATACAAAAACTTTACTGGCACAAACAGGCTTAAATCAAAGCACATTTCAAAACTGATAGGCCTAGTTCTTCGTAATTTGTGATATTTTATTGCTTCATGCAGTCATAGGTGGGGTTTTTCAGAGGTGGATGGATCTAGAGTGTGTGTGACACTGGCGTTGATTCACGGTGCAAAGCTAGGCTCAAGGGCACTAGGATTAAGGGTATGAGTGCTACCTGCGCTGCGTAGCTCGGATAAAATGTAATGGATACAAAGAGCTGTGGTCATTCCCCTAACTGTCTTGCTACCTCCAGCCCACCAGATCGGTTTCTCCTGTGCCACACCATCCTGGCATTGGAGCCAACCGATCATGGGCTGAAACCTCTACAAATTTATGAGCTAAATAAACCTTTCCTCCTTTGAAGCTGGGTGTTGGGATTTTAGTCTCAGAAATGAGAAAAGAAACTAAGACCTAACAACAACAGAGGAAAGATTATTGGAAGCATGAGAGTAACATAACCTATCTTCTCCTCAACCCTCATTCCTACTTTCAAAGACAGTGCAGCAAGAGTTCCTCAACCCACACCTGTCTGACATTTTGGACTAGACACTTATGCATAGGATATATTCCAGGCATCATAGGATTTCTAGTAGTATCCACTGTTTACTCAGTAGATGCCAGCCCAACCACTAATCATAATTACTGAAAGTATCTCCATATTGTTTTAGGTGATTCTTCTTGACAAAATTATCACAAATTGAAAGCTCATGGTACTTCACAATTACCAATAGAAATAAATTGTTTTGGAATTTCACAGAAGTTATTGCCACAAACAAAATGGGATAACAGTTAATGATATTTTATTCTCAATGAAGACACATCACAAAATGTCTATGCAAAAGAAGCAAAAAAGAAAAACTATGAAATTGGTACAAATATAAGTGACTATAAAAAAGCATAGCTGATCATTCAGAAACTTTCAGAAATGAGATGATATAACAAAAGAGTGATTTGAAAAAGAAACTGAAAATCTCAAGTAAAATATTTTTTATGAAAAATTGAAATAATATGAAACTTTACATAGTTGGAGTAATCCCAGGACCATGAGATTTACTGAAGTAGTGCATATCATCGATTTAGAAGATAAGGGTGTTTATCTAGGGGATTACTAATGCTGTCTTGAGGCGAGAAGTAAAATTAAATGTGACTTTAAAATACAAAACTATATACAGGTCAAATAGATCATCAATATCTATTTTATTAGTCCACATGGCCTGACATGGAAAGTTTGAAGTTATAATTCAGGATAATTATAAAGCATATGTTCAACCTAAAGGAAAAGTCTCTCTTTTTGTTTGCTTTCATATTCATGTTTATATTGATTAGTTCATGATTCTTTTTTCAATTTGGCTTTGATATATGCTCACGTTATGCTTTCCACTGATGGCCAAAATACCTGATACACACAGCATAAAGGAAAGGTTTAATATGGCTCATGTTTTAAGGGGACTGAATCCATTGTTGATTGGCTGCAAGGCAGGAATACCACAGCATAATGGCATGGTGAAGCAAATATTCAGGTCAAGAGAGTCCCAGTAAAGAAGGAGCAAGGTCCCAGACTTTGATCCCAATTCTATACTTTCATTACACACCAAAACACACTCATAAATAAGTTTCAACATTTCCACGCGTACATAATGAAGCCAATCAAATCAAAACTTCAATCTTACCACAACATCCTACTCCTTGTCAACAAACATCTCTCCTTAAACCATATTTAATCTCCCAATAAACAAATAGCATGTTATTTTTTCTTCCTAACATAATAAACTATCTTGGATGCAACTTGAAAAACAACAATCCCTTCTCCAAGGTCTCAAAATGTCTAGCATTACCAAAGGTCCAGGCAAAAGTCTCTTTTGAGACTCAAGATGAACTCTTAATTTCTTTACAAATCAAAAACAAATTGCATAATCTGAAGATGCAATGAGACAAGCCAAACACACCCATTCCAAAAAGTGTGAACTAAGGGCTTGAAAAGAACAGAACTAAAGCGACTCTAAAATCCAGCTGGATAAACATGGAGTCCTGTGGGTCCATGTCTGGTATGTGGGGCACAGAGTAGTGAGAAGTGAATTTCAAAAGGCTTGGATGCCTGATCTTTTATGGTTTTGCTGTTTGCAACACACATGGCCTCTTTGAGGTTGGCTTGTGCCACTGCCTGTGACTTTTCTCAGCAGATGTTCCAGGTTTCAGGTATCTTCAGCTTCCCAAGGCCTCCACTGCACCTCTGACTTTCCTCCTACAGCTTCACTCAGTGTCCTCTCGGTGACTCCATGCCTAGCTTCCCAGGTCTTGCTTTGAAATCTAGAAGTTTCAGTGACAGTGTAACCCTTGTGTTTCGCATGTTAGTGAAACCAGCATTATATGGCTGACAGCAAGGCCCATGGCCAGTGTGAACAGTTGCTGGCTTCCATGGCTTCAGCTGTGTCTGAGGAACAGGATGACTCAGGGACAGTGAAGTGAATACTGGGGAACCTGTTCCTGCCAGTGCATCCTGAGATGGGGCAAGAGGTTCTCTTCTCCAGTTGAAGTATTAAGGGAATTGAGCAGATTCACAGCTGTCTCCAAAGCAGAATCATCATGGTAAAATAGAATCACAGTATGAAACTGTTCAGTATGTGGCACTTAGAAAGCAGAGTGGAGAACAATCTCAGAGAGAAGAGTGGAAGGACCAGATGTAAACCCTAGTACCCCATGCTCTACCCGGAAATATCTAGAAAGATGTTCTGCTAAGCCTCCTGGTGTACCCCACACCTATCAAGTTGACGCTCCATCCTAACAGCAAAACACTCTATACTTCTAATTTCTGTTAATAAATTAGCACTTATATATTAAATTCAATAATGTTTAGTATTATCTAAATGTTGAATAGCAAGGCAATACTGAGCAAGATGATGTGTGTGCCTTGTCAAGTACCATTTAATTCATACTGCTCAGATATTATGCCTATTTGAGTGAGATGTCTTTTGGTTTTATAGGTACCTGGTGAATTTAAAAAACTGTACCATAGAAATTGTTGCTTTTAATCATTTTTTTTTTGCAAACACATAAGCATATATTTAATTGTTAAATATTCTTCAAGTAAATGATAATCATTCCAATTATGGTAATAATTTTAATTGCTCCATAATGAAGACCTTTATTCCAAGAAAAAAGATGATCATATACAGCGATATTTAAATAAATTTATTATCATAAAAGATATATTGCCATTAACCCTACTCAAATACTCCGTAATTTTGAAATATACTTATCCGTTTGTTCTTGGCAACATGTTTAACTATATTAAGGTTCTAAAATAATTAAACATTCACCATATTTTTGACCATCATTTTTATGAAAAATATGCACACCAACAATAATAAATGCACTTAGAAAACTAGAAAATATGTCATAAACATTGTGCTGGGGAGATAGCAAAAAAAAAAAAAAAGCACAGCCTTTGGAAGCTACAATAAGATGCACCAAGTGTCAAAAGCTGATGTCATGCATCACAAAGCTTAGCTTGAAAACAGTGCATACAATAAAAGCTGAAAATGTGTCAAATAAATATGCCCCACATGTATTAAGTTCCAGTTTGCTAAACTTATTCAACTGCTGTATATAATGTTATAAACACTTTAACTAGCAGTTTAGTGTTTAGTGATTTCACAGTGTTAAAATTAAAATGAAACTTGTGAAGAAACATTTTATGAGCAAACAGCTTCGGAAAATTGTTTCTGACAATGGAGGAAAATTGTTGAAGCTTATACTATTGTACTGTTAAAGGTCAACTCCAAATCCCGGTTCAACTGGCTGCAGTTTAAAAATCCAGCTGCATTGTGAATAAATTGAGAGATCTATGCATCAAACAGAGCCATTTTTCTAGTAGTGACAGAACAGAATAAAATCCCATTCTCTATTTAAAAAGCAAGTAAATAGTGCTCCAGACGATAAAGGATACTCTGTACTGTTATCTTTCCAGCACTTTCAATTTGCCTGTTATGTAACAGCATTTCAATGAGACAGTAGTTATAATATATATTAAATTAATCATTTAAAATTGCTTGACCTATCCTTTTATAATTTTTGCTTCTGTTTTTACTTTATAAAGTTTACACTAACATGTTTAACACTCTCTAATAGAACAGAAAGAATTTGAAAGATTTATTATGATTTTGCTGAATTTATGATATAAATTTTTGTATCTAGTTCAATTAAGGAAATTTATACACACTTAAAAAAGGAAATTGTTTTGAAATCAGGGAAAGATAGTAGACTAAAACATTATATAGTTACATTTTGTGAGTGTTAAAAATAATTCAGTTACACAGAGCTTGTGAAAGTTATTAGATATACTTTGTAAGGAATTTATCTAAATTATGCTATGCTGATTGTATATGAAATCAAATTAGAAAAATAATTGAGACTTTTGTTAGTTATTCACTTCATGATAAATGATGGCAAGCCATCCTGAAATATGAATATGAAGGAATATGAGGTTTGCTCACATATAGTATTACAGGAAATTTGATTGCAGGCTGTGAAGAAGACTGCTTTTACAGCTTCATCCTAGGCAGCTTTATGTAAATCCTTCAAACAGCACACAGCTCCTAAGTCTTCAGACACTGTCACTGGCTATGTCCCTGTGGCTAACATGCCAGCTTCTATTTTTGCATCTGAAAATCCCTGATGATCTATGTTCTTTCTTATTCCCGATATCTCAATCTTGCTCAAAGATGAAATAGAAACCTTCGGACAACATTGTACTTACTGAATTTTAAGTTTGGGATAGATCAGTAAAACGTCCTCAGTTATAAGTCTAAAGATGGAACATAAGACATACAGACGTTCTGAGACTAAATTATTCCAAGGTCAAATAGACTTTAAAAATTATTTTCTGCTTTCACATTTCTTTTTTTCTGAGACCTAAGGGAGGAAAAAAGCATGCAAGACACCGTTCATATTTTTAAATGACACCACCGTCATCTTTTCCTGTTCAGTGGCCTTTTTGCATTACTAGTAGAGGGACTCAGTGTTAAGAGTGAAGCCAAAAATAGGCTGGATATAGAATTTGAGCTTTGCTCTTCTTAGCCTCAGGAAGGATACTTCAGCAAAGCCAAGAAATCAGTTATCATGCGCTAAAGGTCCCTAGCAAGAAAACCAGTGTGTGAAGTTATCTGGGATAAAATAAAAACTCATGAAACACATAAAGTGGTAATGTCCTAGGTTTTGAGAAATTCATGTTTTGGCTAAAGAAACAAATGAAACATAGACAAAGGAGTGTGTGCGCGCGTGTGTGTGTGTGTGTGTGTGTGTGTGTGTACCCTAGAAGGGAAGAAGTATTTGAAAATGATGCACATATGTTATCATAGCAGAAACACCAGCTTGACTGGGATAGTCTTACCAAATATGAGATTAATGGAATATTAGCATATGTAATGACAACAGTAAATTATAACCTATTGAACAAAGTAGGACCTATCCAGATATAATGATAAAATAGATATGTTAATAAATGTAAGAGAAGAAAATATCCTTCCCTGTAGGATTCCAGTTAGTAAAATATATAAGAGTTGATGGGATTAGAGAATTACCAGAGTAGTTATAATTGACCAGGAGAAACTCATCACTAGATTCTAAAATTATGGGGAAAAGGAAAATGAAAAATTGGATATGGCCATGTATATAAGCATCTTTGCCCAACACATTCATTAATTATTCACATGAAATTAATAACTCACTGCTGAGATACTTGGCAGATCCCTCAGGAACTAAGAGACAAAAAAATTTTATCATCGTCAGTAAAGAAAGATAGAAAATTCTCTGTGCAAGAGTGAGAAGAACCTGCGCCGAGGGACAAGGATCAGCATGAAACCAGCACGAAGCTGTGCCTAACCACGGCAAAGTGGGAGTCTTCAACATAGTAAGACTTAGAAAAGACTTATGAATTGTTCCACATTTTCATTCAGTTGTAGGTATTGCTTTATGTCTTCCTTAATTTCATTGGTAGCACACTGGTTGTTTAAAAGGTTGTTGTTTAATTTCCACATATGCATGCAAGTTTTGCAATTTCATTTGCCATTGATTTCCAATTTCAGTGCACCATGGTCAGATAGTATACACGGTATAATTTCAATACCTTTGCATTCACTTAAGAATGTTTTATGGGATAATATATGGTCTATTTTGGAGAATGTTCCATGGGCAGCTGAGAAGAATGTTTATTCTGATGTGGTTGGGTGGAACACTCTGCAAACATCCACTAAGTCAATTTGTTTACAGGTGTGACTCATTTCTGTTACTTATTTGATGATTTTTGGTCTAGTTGATCTATCTCTTTGTGACAATGGGCTGTTAAGGTCCCCTGTAATAATTGCATTCTGTATATTTGGTTTTTCATGTCATTTAGTATCTGTGTTATATAGGTGGGTGCTATTAATGACATTTTGATATTAGGCATATTAAATGTTAATAAAATGTTCATAATTTACTTTTAAGTTACACAAGTTTGTATTTTGGACTACTAGGCAACTATTAGGCTAATTAGATGACCATATGTAAATAAAATCCAAGAAATAAGAAAGTGAACGAGGACAGGAATGGAAGAGACATAGCAAAACCTTATTATATGAAAGAAATTAAAGTCCTGATTTTATATCTGCAATACTAGAATGTTGTTAATGTATTTTTAGAGGCAAGCTAGTAGCAGTGATCAAATCAGTTTTGACCAGTTTGTTTTGGTGTATGTTAATACATAGATGCTGTGAGAAAGAGGTAATATGATAGAAAATTAATTTTAACCAACTCGTTATTATGAGAAAATAATTGGAAAAATGGAATAGACTGGGTGCTCCAAAAACCAGTTAGTGTGATAATACAGGTAAAGGACAAGCAGTGTGACAGTTATGGATAATAAGAAGATACAAAATAAACATAAGCTATAGAGAGTAAACTGAGAACATTTGTACATTCAGACCTTTAAATATGGAGAAGAGAAACAAAGGGGGAGGGTGAGCTTTCTCATCTAGTTATTAAGGGAGATTATAATTAAGAACAAAGTTTTCCCACAAACCAGAGATGTTACTCATCAAAGTATTAGAAAAATAGAACACTGTTATTGCTGAATTAAATATTGAATCAGAACCCAATGTGAATTTACTAAGAGACTACAAGGATGTAAAGAATCCCATCATTCTACATAGCCAAGCAGTCTACTTAAATTTAAGAGACCTTGAAATAGTCAATAACTTACCTACAAGTAAGAAGACTTATCTACATCATCTGTCACAGTGGTTTATTCTAACATAACTTAAAAACAATCTTATGTTAGAATAAAAAACTTAATGATAATCTTATGTTAGAATAAAAACTTTACCCAAAAGAAAAACCAATTTCTCATGTTGAAGAAGTGATTTACATCTCAGAACTAATGACTGCCAGGTCTGTGAGAAAGGACTCATTTGATAAAGTTGGTAAAATATTTTATCTAGTTTGCAAAAGGACTTCTATTTTAGGGAAGAAAAATAACACAATAGTTCCTCAGTTCACAAACACTGTGCTTCTCAAAGAATTTGGTTAGCAAACAGGAGTGTTCTGCAAAATTTTGCCTCCATTATTAAACTCTGCATCTGGTGACAATGATCACAGCCACCTACCCTTCAGGAACACAAACACGACCATCTCCCCCATAATCGTGGAACAGTTCAGTTTGTGTACCAATGTACCGCTGTATGTAAAATTTGAAGTTTTCTAAAGTAAGGACTAAGGAAAAGGGGGAAGGTGAATTTCTTTCTTTCTTTCCAACTAAGACATTAGTCTTATTTTTAGTTTATAAGCATCCTCATACTGAATAAAACAGAATAAAAGGAAATTTTCTAATCTAATTGTGTCTATAACATTCCTGGGAAGGGTCACGCATTATATGTTTAAATTAATGCAAATCTTTCCAAATCATGTCCCTTGTTTTTAAATATGTGTTCTTTGAGGAACTCTCACTCTTGAAAGATTTATGCTCAAGTGATTTATGTTTTATACTAATTGCAGCCATAGAGACTTACTTTACTTCTTTAAACCTTTAAACATATATTTCAAATTATTCTGTTCCTTAAACGTGTCAAATATGGTTGAGATTTCAGGTTATCTTTTTCTGATCTAGTTTTGTTTCTCAATGCCATGCTTGTGCTTCTAAATTTACCCAAACGTGTATGAAGCACTAAATTGCCACAAGCCAAATCTCTCCATCCTGCAGATCATGGATATGCTTTCTTTTTCCTTATGAACTTTGTGATTATTCTTTTCCTAACACTCAGTTATATTAGTGGTTTTATGAAATATTTCAATCAAAGTGTTCATTATCTGCTTTTTACCTATCTTTATTTTTCTACCCTACCTCAAACAGGTATTAGGATGATGGTTAGAGGAAAAGCCTGAAATTGCAGTTCACGTTCCTAACAAGGAAGTATAAATACACCACACACACACACACACACACACACACACACATTCTCAAACAAAATGAAGCACGCTTACCTCATAGACCAGTTAGTATACATAAGAGTTTGTGTGTCCAAGTGTGTATGCATGTGTGAATTAGTTTCAATGTGTTTATAGTTATAATTGTGAATAAAATTTATTTATATTTTGTGTTATCTATTGCTTCTATAATAAAATGCCATAACTTTTGTGAATTGAATCAACATAAATTTGTAAACTCATTCTGAAAGTCACAGTCTAAGGGGATAGAGGGCAGGACTAGCTTCCCTCGGAAGGTTCTGCCAGAGAGCTCTGTCTCTTTGTCTTCTTTTCCTAGCTCCCACCAGCTGTCCCCAGTCCACGCTCACCCGCACCCCGTATCACTTCAGTATCTGTTTCCATCACTGTATTGCTCTTAAAATTGGGTCTGTGATCACAATATTAACCTCTGAGCCATAGTTTCCCTTTTTCTGTGACCCATTCTATAACACTGGGTTTAACAAGATGGCTTAGGATGGTCTCCGCATCTCACAGCCTGAATGAATTCTGCGAAGTTCCTTTTGCCATTAGACAAAATGTATTTATGGATTCTGGAAATTTGACTGTGTGCACAGGTAGCTTCCAAGATTTTGAATAATTTCAGGTTTTGAAAAATTTCAACCAATAAAGAAAGTAACAGCAAACCAGACACTAATGAAGAAATATCATTTCATAACTAAATACTCAGGATACATATATGCATATAATGGGATATTACAGACAAACCTCCTTGGAGCACCAAGGACAGTTACATGCTTTATCAGCATAATTGAATTCAAGCTTTTGTCTACTGAAGCCCTTAGATAATAAAACTGAGTTAAATCATGTTGTTATGCTGGGAACATAAGTGTGAACTTGCAAAAATATTGAACTGTTACTAAATCTTTTAAATTAAACCACATGGCTGTATGGGACTCCAAGATAAAATTTTAAAAAAACCAATGATGACACAATGTTGAGTAGATATATGAAAACAACAAATTTAATTCAGCGAGGTTCAAATTTAGCCTGAAATTGGTTGTTACCAATTTCTAAGATCTAAAAGTAATTTAAATCTTGGAAAATGAGACCAATTTTTCTTAATGGAAAATTTTTTTTACTATTTTTTACCATCTATACTCATAATCAAGATTTAGCAAGATCCTTTATCTGCTGGCACAATTACAATTATATATATATATATATATATATATATATATATATATATATATACTGATGTCACCAGAGGGCCTCCAAGGAGATGCCCCTGAAGGGGAGCCGGGAACACCTCTCATAGGGCAGTTCTTAGGTGCTCTGACTTGTATCACAGAAAAGAATCGGGGGACACATCGGAAACAGGAGCTAGAAGGTTTATTAGGAAGAATTAAAGAAATACTCATTCAGAAAGAACAGAATGGATCCTGAGAGTGAGGTGTCTTTTGGTCTCAGCTTGGAAGCCTTTCTGATTTCTTGGGGGCCGTTTTCCAGATGTGTGATAGAGACCATGCACTCTCACTGTCAGGTTACTCAAGAGTAGAACGGGTTAGACTGGAAAG
>PVJX010051904.1:0-10141 GCA_004027295.1 Dolichotis patagonum | reverse complement strand
GACAGCCAGCGTCCCCCGGGGAGAAGCCCAACAAGGCAAAATTCCCTGTTCTTGAAAAGCAGGTCACACCCTGAGCAGCTGCCCCTCAAACTGATCTGGAGAAGCCAAGTCAAAGCGCAGTGATTTGCAGTTGCCTGCTGCTCGGCCTGATGTGAGCACATGTACGAGGCTGCGCAGAGGCCCAAAGGCCACGCAGTGGCTCATGGATCTGAGTCCCTGGTGCTCAGAGGATCCCGCTTCCGGCACCCCCGCGGTGGTACATCTTTCTTCACTTGGATAGGATACCAGGATAGGATACCTGGGGTAGAAGAGAATAAGTTGCTTACACCTCAAGATGGCTGGAGGTCTATGACCTCTCTCCCACGAGGAAGGACTCTAGGTGTGAGGTGGTGTGAAGCTCCTCAAAGTGGCACTAAGGAAGCAGAAGTGCAGCTCCAGGGTCCTGCCCCACGTCTGGGCTTCAGAGAGCCCAGAGACCATCGGAGGCTGATGCTCTGCGGATTCCTCTCCACCACGGGAGGCCAGCTGTGGCTTTGAAAGCTCTGTCCACCAGAAAGGTGCCTGAAGAATGAGCCTGGGGTGGGGGAATCTCAGGCCTTCAGGTTTCTGGACTCCAGGAGAACCAGAGACCTTCTGCGGGTCCCTCCTTCCTCCAAGCCCCACCCCAAACCCACACCTTGCACTCAACCCCTTCCACGTCCTCCAGATGCACATCCCTGGGCTAGGCCCCGTAGATTCTCCATACTAAGGGATGCACCCTCTCCTTGCTGTATATCCTGCACCCCGGCTTGGGCCTTGTCCCCCCACCCAGGACAGGTTGCTTCAGCCAAAATCAAAGAGCAGACCTCAGGCTGCAGGTAACTGGGGACCAGTCAGCAGGTCTTGGAATACAGGCAGAGCAAGGAAGGGGTTTCTAGAAGCAATAGAAAGCACTTAGCTCCTCAAACATTTCCAGGACAAGGATGAGAGGCTGCACGCTAGAGACAGCAGACTCCAGAGATGTCGCAGGGGCTTGGGGCAGTGGACTCCCTGTACCTGGGCCTGTGAGGGGACTGGAAAATCCCTCTAAAAGATCCAGGGTGCTGAACCTAGATTCCGTGCAGTGTTCCTGCCCCGCTGCACCCTCTGTGGAATCACTGGGTGACCATGACAAGCAACAGACAGATAGGAGAAAGCAGAAAGGGGTGAAGCAGGCCCTCCAGGACCCCAGGAGCTCACACTGTGAGGGACAGCAGCTGGGGCCACTCTAACTGGGTCCACGCAGGGGACCTGCTTGAGGAGCAGCAAGTAGCAGACACCCACCCGCCCCACACCCACACCGAGGGCAGTAACTTGCCTGGAGCTCCAGGGGGACAAGGGGCCCTGCACTGACTCTGCTGGGACCTCAGGACAGGAGCGCACATCTGTGGCACACAGAAGCTCAGAGACTAGGACTTACACCCCAGCTTGAACCGACTGTTAGAGTGTTTCTGCCTGGCCCTGGACCACCAGAACCTTCAGTGCCCACGCAGGGTTCAATTATCAAGAACACACACTGGGTCCTAATCATCGCAGCTTCTGCTGCCGTGCTGACTTTCCCCAGTCTTGGTCTTTTTGTCTGTGGTTAGGGTAGTATCCCACTTTCTACCCACTGTTATCTGAGTAGAATGCCACCTGGCTCGAGGCCCGGTATACAGGTGTCCTGATACCTGGGGATGTGCACGAGCAGGTGTAAGTGACTAAGCGACAGCCTGGTGAGCAGCCCTTTGCAGGACACAGGTGCTATCCTGCAGCCAGCATGGTCTGTGGGCCCCTGGGGACTTCTGGGGCTGCCAACTGTGGGTTTGTGGGTGACCCCAAGTGCATGGGGTTTTCCTGTAGCACAGCACCCCCAAGATCTCAGGTGAGCCAGATGTGTTGGCCAAGAGATGGGTCTCATCTGAGCCAGGGGTGGAAAGGGCAGTGTTGAGAGCCGACCCTGCTCTGAGCTCCTGCCCAGGTTCCCTGCGTGCTGGCCACCATCCTTCCTGCGGCCCCACGCACAGTGGGCGAGGGCAGGTGCCAGCCAGGCTTGGGAGCTCTTCCAGACTCCTAGAGAGGAAGCAGGTTGATCAGGTGATGTGCTCACTAGAACGTGCCTACATGTATGCCCTGGAGAGGGTTTGGGTGGCCTCCTGCGTCCATGGTTTCACTTCCCGTTGCTTTGGTTACCCACAGTCTGAAAATACTAACTGGAAAATTCCAGAAATTATTCATCAATTTTAAATAACATATTCTATTTTGGTTTTAGCTATCATTGATTTCTCACCGTGTCTAATTTATAGATTCAAACATGTGCAGGAGTGATCATGTGCAAAGGTCCGTTTTTTCCAAGGTTTCAGGCATCCTCGGGAGGCCTTGGGCCACATCCACAGTGGACACGCATGGTCCTGGAAGCACACGAATGTGGAGATGAGGACACGCGTTCTGAGCCTGCAGACAGCGCGTCCTCTGCCCCAACGCCTCCTGGACCTGCACCCGCCGAGCATCTCACTCCCCAAACCATGGGCACCTGGGACCCTCGTCACACAGCTGAGCCCTGCTGCCGTCCCTTGCACTGTTTCAACCAGGCTGAGCCCCTGGAATTCGCTTTACAGTCTTTCTCCTCTCCACATAGGTTTATTCCGCCAGCCTATGAGTGCCTGCGTATCCTCATATGGTCACCACGCCCACCCAGCACACTTCCAAACAGGACAGACATTGCTTTAGGAAACAAAACAGTCTTTATTTAAAAAAAAAAAATAAGTTACAAATTGAGAGAACTCTCTGTTCATTTTGGGCACAGATTTGCAGTCTGGAACAGTCTGGTTTTAAACGTAACTTTACAATACTACGAATGTCACAAACTGCATTACGGAGCATTTTCGTCTCATATGCTGTGCAGGTAAAAAAACACCCCACAGATATAAAACTATCGTAAATAGAACATTTGAGCCAACACTGGCATATACTTATATTTATATATTTTATATACACATATATATATCATTCCAAATCAGCTAACAATGTTGTCATCCTTACTCAAGACTGAAGTCAAACTAACTTTAAAACTACAACGGTCTGGATGTGTCAGCGTTACACCTCCCATATGATATTTAAAATATATTTTAACTTTCAAATATGCTTAGAAGGTTCAGCAATAGTGGAAAATAAAGTCTCAAAACTTAAATACAAGTCACCATACAAAAAACAGAAACCATCGGGACACGGGGGTTCTATGGTACAGACGCCCGGGTGGTCCCGTCCTGAAGACGCCTTCCACGCCCAGCACGGCGAGCGCTGTGTTTGCTTCCTTCTTGCTGCAAGGCTGTTAGGTGGCTCAGCTGGGCGGCAGCCTCATTGACGAGGGAAAAGACACACGACGTCACGCCTCTCCGCTGTGCGACACTCAAGCATCCAAGTGCAGAGTTACTCTGCTTTCTCCTTCAGAACCCGGGCAGCCCGATGCCCCGCACCCCGCAAGCGCACACGTCCCCAGGCCTCCGCTGCGCGGCTCACTTGGCGTTTTGCTCCAACGCCGAGTACTCGGTCTCCGACACCCTGGAGGCGTCGATGAGCTTGGTGAGGCCGGTTTTGGCTGAGTACTTGAAAATGAAGGCCTTCATCAGCTCGTACTTGTAGTTGCGGTTGATGAAGCTGTACAGCACGGGGTTGACGCAGCAGTGGACCAGGGACAAGCACTGCGTGACGTGCAGCGCCGTGAAGAGCGCGTTCTCCAGCTGGCAGGTGAAGGGGAGGTAATGCAGGATGGAGAAGATGTCCAGGAGCACCACGACGTGGTAGGGCAGCCAGCACACGAGGAAGACCACCACGTAGGAGAAGATGATCTTCCGGCTGCTCTGCTTTTCCTGGTCGCCGGACGCTGAGATGGCTCTGGCCAGCAGGAAGTAGAAGATGGCGATGACGGAGAAAGGGACGGCGAAGCCCACGATGACAGAGACCAGCTCCATGCCGATGAGCCACTCCTTGATGCTGTGCTCGGGGTAGAAGGACCGGCAGTAGGTCTCGTTGTTGGATGCAGATGTGACGGTCTTCAGGTAGTAGGTGTCAGGCAGGGACACGCAGAAGGCCAGCAGCCACACCAGGACGCAGACGACCCGCCGCACCATCTTCTTCTTGCAGCTCGAGGCGCTGGTGAAGTAGGTAATGGAGAGGTAGCGGTCCACGCTCATGCACGTGAGGAAGAAGATGCTGCCGAAGAGGTTGATGGAGAAGATGAGGTGCGTGACCTTGCACGTGAGCTCACCCATGGGCCACTGGTTATGCTGCACGAGGCTGACCACCCAGACCGGGATGGTGATGACGACCCACAGGTCGGCGATGGCCAGGTTCAGGACGTAGCAGTGCGTGTCGTAGCCTGCCGTCTTGGCCTGAATGTTCACCCAGACCACCACGGAGTTGGCGATCATGCCGATGACGAAAATGAAGATGTACAGGAAGGAGAGCGTGTAGAGCAGCGCGCTCTTGTGGGGCATGACGGGACACTGCACGGCGTCCACCATGATGCAGTCGCTGCTGTTGCAAGGCCAGTTGATGTCCGAGTAGTTCGCCGACTCCGAGTAGTCAAAGAGATGCAGATCCATGGTCCGGGGCGGTGGCGGAACGACCTACAGCAAAACCCAGCAGGAAAGCTGGAAGAGAAAAGACGCCCCATTAGGGAAGCTCAAGTTTCAGAGCAAACGCTCATCCGAGGCCCTGCCGGGGCTCAGCTGTTTTGCCTCAGCTCTGCGGTGTCTTCCCAAAGAAAGGGGAAAGGAAAACAACTGTAACAGAACCGTGCAGTGCAGCAAAACCCACCCACAGCCCAGTCCACAAGGTGCTCGCCCAGAGGAGCGGTGTTTGTTTTCCACATTTTTCACAGCTGTTCTCAACACATCACCAGCCTGGCTGTGCCCGGGTTGTGAAATCAACATGGTGCGGGGACCAAAAAGACATCAGATGGCGGAGCCCAGGTCACAGCAAGGCTGACGGGCCGCCCGGACCCAGTAGGTCCCAGCAGTGTCGCTTCACCAACCTGCCCCAGCACGGCAGGGCTGGTTTGCTCCTGGCACACGTGTATGCCAGTGTCCCGCTTTGGTGTCTTAACGAAAGCGTCTGAAACCCACTTCAGATCTGCGTTTAAGACGTGACTTGGAGCCTTCTATCTTTCCATAAGACTCACTCGCAAACCTGAGTCTTTTGTTGCTCTGCACTGTAGTCACAGAGCCCCTCAAGATAGGGCCAGCGCTGTGGAACACCCCTCCGTCCCACTGTGCCCCGAACCTGCAGACTCGGGGTCTGCCTGGGATCTTCGGCTGAAGCCAGCCAGCCAGCTGTCTCCACGCCAGGTCCTCACCTGGTCTTCCGTTCCTTTACTACTCAGGAGTACGGGGTACCAAGACCCACACCCCAGAAGCCATCACCTGCAGCATTTCCGGAGGGCAGGCAGTCTGTTCACTGTTTTCCCTGCTGACCTGACGTAGGGCCACATTCAACTGCCACCGGTTCCCAGCTGGCGAGAACTCAGTTGCAGGTGCCACTGAACTGGAAAAGCAGTTTCTCCACAGACACACAGGGGCCACCAGAACTGCAGGCCACGGTCCCTTTGTCCACTAGAGGGCCTGAAATCCCTGCAGGCCACAGTCCCCTATCAGCTGTCCCCCCTCACCACACCTCCCTTCACGGGCCGGTGGATACCAAGATGAAGATTTGCTGCTAGAGAGCGGGTCCTCACTCCTTTCCACAGTGGGACGTTGCGGGGGTCCGTGAGTGGACCCCAAGAGGCCACACTGACAATGCTAGAAATCGCAGCAGGGAAAGCGGCCTTCGCCAGCCAGGACACCACTGTATCAGAGCTCCGACTCCACTGCTCCTCAGTGTTTAACTTGTAACCAACTGGTCAACCTCTGGGGGCCGCTGCCCTGGGTCCACAGCACTCCTTGGGTAACCTTGGGAATAAACGGTGCAGACTGTGGCAGGCGGACAGCAGAGGCTCAGCCCTGGGCCAGGAAGAGAGAGGGCTGGGCATTCTCCAGCCGGCAGTGATCAAATTTTCCCCTTTTAGCGCACAACTCTCCGTAATGTTTTCCACGCTGGAAACTGGCTGGGTGGCGAGGATCCCACAGCGGGGGGCTGGGTACTCACGGGAGGACTGGGGAGCTTAACCACTTTCTCCTACAGGACAATGTGGACTTGAATCTGCCCCCCCACCCGTGGGATGTCAGGTGAGAGTCCCTCCTGTCCCCTGACTGGTTTTGGTGCCAGCTGGGGCTGACAAAAGTCCCAGCCTTCCACAACAACCACCTCCCCTCTCAGCTCCCAGCCCTCTGTGGTGGGGCCATTGGCCATGCCGCCTGGAAACCTGGGCGTCTGCAGAGTCACCCAGGTGGGGGACCCCAAACCTTTGGCCACCGAGCTGTGTGACCTCAGCCAATGGCTCAGGGGGACACCAGAGCAGTGGACACACCAGAGATACTGACCACAGACTGATGAGTAGCTCTAAGGGCTCTGAAGGACACGGGTCTGACAGCCTGCCCAAGACGCCTCCCTGACTGGCCAGGTGCCTGGAAGTTGCCCCTGCCCCCTCCCTTGACCACCAGGTGGCTCGAATTCAAGGCTTTCTCCTTGTGACTAATAGAAATCCGAAGCCACTGGACAGCAGGGGCACTTGGACGGAAATCAAGCCACTGCCCCACAGCCCAGCAGCAGAGGTCAATGACAGGGACACAGGTGGCCACAGATCCTGGGCCATAATGCCAGAAACTGCCCAGAGCCTTCAACAGCTTGGACATGGGTTCGAATTCTCCCCACTGGACTCCCCACACCAAAGACTCTTCTGTCTCAGCCTCCTTGCCCCAGATACACCTTGCCCGAGATACACCATCCTCAGAGGATGCCATAGTGGGCACCAAGAAGGTGTTGGGGACCTGAACTCAGCTCCTTGGCTTCTGTCACTGTGCTCTGGACAAAGAATATCTGATCTCCTGACTCCTGTTCCCAGAATCACAAGCAGACAGGCACCTGTCCCCACCGCTATCACGCCCTTCTCACCTATGCAGGGCATCCTGGAAAATACCCAGCAGGGGTACAGCTGCTTGTCCAAGCCCGCAGGGAAGGACAGAGGCTGGCAGACCCTGTGTGACCGTGGTGCCCATACTCCAGTTTCTGCCCATCAATCCAGCCACCAACCAGCCGAGGCAGCAGGCAACCTGGGCCAGGACTGGGCAGGAGATGAATCCAACAAGCCACACCCTACCCCCAGCTTCCCCTGGGGCCTGAGTGGACCACACTGCAGATGGCATCAAAAGGCAAACAAGGACGGGACACTCAGAGAGAAAGGAGACCGAGCAGATCACAATGACCACATCCTCCACCCAGCAGGCAGCTCTGGAAAGCACGGCAGGTGGCCTGGCCTGCGGTCACCTGGATATTTTTCATGCACTGGAGAGAGTGCAAAGAAGCAAGGGCTGATCCAGAAAGGAGAGCACTACCGGATGGACAATCCAGGGTTCACATGGGGGGCGCCCTGTGCTGTGCAGCCAGTGCTGCCCAGCAGGGCAGGCAGGAGCTGCCATCACCCAAGCCGTGCCGGTTCCCAGTCCACCACTGGAGCCAAGAATGCCCCTAACCAAACTGGGCAACCTGGGGCAGCCACGATGGGCACCACCTGAGGCTGCAGTCAGGGAGAGAGCTGGGGCCACTGACCTCCTGCAGCCCACACAGGGCCCGGGCACCCCGTTCCCCGCACACCCCACACGGTCAGCCCCACACACCTCTCCTCACATACACACTGCTCGGGTCTGTCTGCCTGCTGCTGGGCTCCACCACGGCTCCACCCCGGGGGCTCCAGGCCACAGCCTGAGAGAGACCTTGGGCGTAAACCTGCACCCGGACTCACGGCTCAGGGAGATGAAGCCACTCAAGGAACGCGGCCTTTGTGCAAAGGGTTCTGGGGGGAAGGCAAAAGGGGCTCGGAAGAAAGGATTTTTCTCATTCTATGACTTTCCAAGGTCACGCATCTCCCCTTTAAAATCTGCACGTGCCCCAGTGTGTTTTCTGAAGCAGAATTCAGGACTTTCAAAAATCGCCAACACCAACAGATGCCCAGCGACACAGCAATGGCCCCGTAAAGTACGGTGGGCGTGGCCACTGCCTGGAATATTAGACAGCTGTAAAGACAATACTGGTTCCCACTGCATTTTTCAGAGGACGGAAGGCGGCAGAGGCCAGTTTGTCCCCCTCGCTCCTTCACTTCCTGTCCACCAGGACCGCTGGTGTCGCCCTGCTGTAGTTGCATGGTTGAACCCAGTGTGTGAACTCACACTGCAACGCTTCCCCAGTAATTCTGTAAACTGTTTATTTTGAGACAAAGTCTCGCTACATTGCTGGCTTTGCCCAGGTTGGGCTGGAACTTAGGATCCTCTTGCCTCAGCCTCCCAGCGTGCAAGGCCACAGATGTGCACCACCACGCCCGCCACCCACGGCATCCCAAAGGGTACCCCGTGCCTGCCGTGACCGGTGGCCAGTGGTACCCGCAGCAGCCGCCAGCCTCCCCCGGCCTCTGTACGGGAAAGGCCTCTCCCGCTGCTCACCATCCCAGGGGGCGCCAGGGCCCCTCCGGCAGGTAGCGGGCCCTCTGGGAGGCGCATCTCCGTCCCGAGGCTCGCCATTCCTGGGCCAAGCATCCTTAGGGACCAGTGGCCCAGCAGCCTGTGTGTTCAGCTGCACCCAGAGGGTTCTCCTAAGCTCACCCAGTGTGTGGGGAGCAGGGCCAGGATTACAAGTCTCCAAGTTCAGGGGCGCAGTGGGGGGAGCTTAGCCCACAATCCCTGTGTCTTCCAGGGTCTCAGCTGTCTGCTCATGGTCCCCACCACTGCCGCCACCCCACATCTCAGACAAGGAAGGCTCCTCCCCCATAGCCACGCCTGCCCCCGCCTCCCTGACATGCACCCCAAATCCCCACCCTGTCTGTAGGTCTCTCCTCCTCTCCACTCTGCTGCTGTTCATTCAGCACCTCCCGCTACCGAGTCTCATTCTTTCTTTTATTTCTTTGTTTTTTTGCTTATTTATCTACTTATTTATGTTGTGGGGCTGGCGACTGAAGCTAGGGTCTCAGGCATGCTAGGCAAGCGTTCTACCACTGAGCTACAAACTGCACTTTTTCATTTTATTTTGAGACAGCATCTCACAGTGCAGCCCAGGCTGGTCTCAAATGTAAGATCCACCTGCCTCAGCCTCCCAAGTAGCTGAGGTTACAGCACTGACCAGCACACGCAACTCTCGCTCATCCTTGGAAATCACACCAGCAAAGTGAGCTGGCACAAAGGGGAGACTGAGTGAATCAATGGCCCACCAAGGCCAGTGGCCCTGGCCACAGAGGATCTGGGAGCCCCAAAGAGGCTCTTTGGGATCCTTACTCACTCAGCTGGTATTTGGGGGTCTCTTCTCTGGGGGGACTACCCTGGCACAGGTGAGGACACTCAAGCAGGATCTTCTCCTGTCCCCAAGAACAGGCCTTGAAGATGGTGGAGGGGAGGGACTTCCACTGTGGTGGCCCAGGGGAAGGGGTTGTCTGGGGATGTTCCAGGAGGGTGCTTCCTTTGAGGAGAGCCACCCAGCCCTGCTGAGACAAAGACCCCACAGAGAGCTCGAGGAACAAGGGGTCAGGCCTGGGCCTGTCTGTGGGGTGGAGCTATGGGGGTGGAGCAAGGCCGTGGCCCTGGGGCAGAGGGCGCACTGGAGGACAGCGATGACACATGCACCTAGAAGGCCTGGCCAGGGGCTCCGGCTGGTGCAGAGCAGCTGCTGCAGACCCCGGCGGGAGGGCCGGACTGTGGCTCCAGAACGCAGATAAGATAACACGGGCCAGGCCCAGGGCACTGGACCCAGCTCTGAAGCCAGAGGCCGCTGACCCTGCTGCCTGCCTGGACCTGGCTTCTTTTAGCAGCTTCTGCAACTTGTGACCCGTGTCCCACAGCAGGACTTCCTGGAGACACTCAGGGCTTCCCCCAGCCCCTGCTCAGACACTCTCACCGCTGCGCACCTGGAAGCCGAGGCAGGACAGGTCAGGCTCAGAGACTGGACAGAGCTCTCTGCACCTTCAGCTTCAGAGACCTCGGCTTGCAGCGCACACGCTCTGGCTCTT